>JARACY010000661.1:0-81744 GCA_029255725.1 Scrobipalpa atriplicella
TCGAATAAGGTCTCGCCTAGGTTCTAATAACGCCTATTTTGGATTTCAATTTGGATTTATATCGGATATTTGAATCACGTGAAAAAATAATTGGATCCTATTAGTTGGACGTTTGAATCACTTGAAAAAATAATTGGATCCTATTAGTTGGGCGTTTGAATCACTTGAAAAAATAATTGGATCCTATTAATTGGACGTTTGAATCACTTGAAAAAATAATTGGATCCTATTAGTTGGACGTTTGAATCACTTGAAAAAATAATTGGATCCTATTAGTTGGACGTTTGAATCACTTGAAAAAATAATTGGATCCTATTAGTTGGGCGTTTGAATCACTTGAAAAAATAATTGGATCCTAACTCTTAGATATAAAAAAGTTGGTTTTTATTTGAATCATAGCGAGAAAGTATTCGAATCATGTGTCAATCAAGCTATATGTGATTCGTGATTAATGAATATAGCAGTTGTTTGATATAAATATGATTACGCTTATGAAGATTTTCTATTTGCTTTTATCTGTGGTGGGTTTTAAGATTTGATTAGATAATTTAATTTAAGTTTTTTAGGTTTATTGCATTTAGCCTATGTCTGATTTTTATATGGATATTAATTAAGTTTTTTTTCTTGTGTGTATTGTGTTGTATATTAAGAAGCAGGGGCTTCGTATTTCATTCTTATCAATATTACCTATACTAAAGGCAAAATTCTAAAAGAAATTAAAGAAATACCAATCTAAAAGCGCTTGAATTTAAGGTCGAATTTTAAGTGCGTGGACTGTGTCATTCTGAGTCAAGTTGATTGGCTCAAACTATACAATTAAGTATCTTGAAAATAGTAATGTTGATTTTCTATACATCAAATCTAATCATGCCGTTACACCCAAAGGGGTAGGCAGGCAGATTCGATTTTTCATCTGGCAAAGTTTCCAATTATCAGATTTGTATTGTGTTGTATTTATATTGTTCGAGCTGAACAAAATATATATTGTATAGGTACTTTTTAATACTTTTGATTGCGTATATTTATAAAAATTAGTACAAATTAGATTTAAAGTTAAAATAAACTCTGTGTTTTAAGGTTTTCTTTTAAGGTTTTGGAATATTTAAGTAATTAATAATTATGTTCTAGTTAATCCTGTTTAATTTTAGAGCTTAATTTTAGTGGTGATTTTAAAACTCTGCCCACTTATTAAAAACGTCAAAAAGAAAGAAGAAATAAATAAAAAAATAGATGTTTTGCAGAACTTTTCTTCGATGAAATTAGTAAGATCATTTGCATGAGTCATTATTGGGAACAAATTATACCAGCGAATTTTTTCCTTTTATTTCAGTCTTTAAGTTAATAATTACGATGTTTTAAAGTCACCTTAGTCTCATAAGTTTGTAGAGAATTTAAAGTAAGAGAAGCAATATTTATAGACGATTTTATCACGTTAACTTGGAAAATAACTTTATTTTACGTTTTATTTTGTAATGTCTATTGTGTATTCTCGGGTTTATTATTTCATATAATTATGTACAATAAAGTCTATGTTGAGTCGAAAACTGATAAAATTTGAAAATAAATTATGATTAATTTTCTTTAAATTCCTTTTTTTATTTTTAGGTATTTATTTTATGTTCCTTTTTTGTTTTTTTATTTTCCAGGAAATTTATTTAGTTTTCGAATCAATATAGATTTTATGATTTTAATTTTCCGACCTTTTTTATGGGCTTTGTCCCATCCCACCATTTTATAATGGTTTTTATATTCAGACTTTTAAAATTATGTTTTTAAAGGATTTTACTTCGTGACAAACCCTAGACAGAGTTTGTAATGTAAATAGTTTAAGAGATTTCAGTAAGCTGGAAATAAAGGATTGAAGTATAATTTTATTTGTTTGATTTTGATGTAATGTTTGTGCACGTACCTATCCGTATCCAAGACATATCCAAAATTCTTGAGAAACGTAAATGGATGGGTGCACAAGTTGTCATACAATGACTAGGAAGATCAAATCAGATTGGATACGAATAGGTACGTGCACAAACATTACATCAAAATCAAACAAATAAAATTATACTTCAATCCTTTATTTCCAGCTTACTGAAATCTCTTAAACTATTTACATTACAAACTCTGTCTAGGGTTTGTCACGAAGTAAAATCCTTTAAAAACATAATTTTAAAAGTCTGAATATAAAAACCATTATAAAATGGTGGGATGGGACAAAGCCCATAAAAAAGGTCGGAAAATTAAAATCATAAAATCTATATTGATTCGAAAACTAAATAAATTTCCTGGAAAATAAAAAAACAAAAAAGGAACATAAAATAAATACCTAAAAATAAAAAAGGAATTTAAAGAAAATTAATCATAATTTATTTTCAAATTTTATCAGTTTTCGACTCAACATAGACTTTATTGTACATAATTATATGAAATAATAAACCCGAGAATACACAATAGACATTACAAAATAAAACGTAAAATAAAGTTATTTTCCAAGTTAACGTGATAAAATCGTCTATAAATATTGCTTCTCTTACTTTAAATTCTCTACAAACTTATGAGACTAAGGTGACTTTAAAACATCGTAATTATTAACTTAAAGACTGAAATAAAAGGAAAAAATTCGCTGGTATAATTTGTTCCCAATAATGACTCATGCAAATGATCTTACTAATTTCATCGAAGAAAAGTTCTGCAAAACATCTATTTTTTATTTATTTCTTCTTTCTTTTTGACGTTTTTAATAAGTGGGCAGAGTTTTAAAATCACCACTAAAATTAAGCTCTAAAATTAAACAGGATTAACTAGAACATAATTATTAATTACTTAAATATTCCAAAACCTTAAAAGAAAACCTTAAAACACAGAGTTTATTTTAACTTTAAATCTAATTTGTACTAATTTTTATAAATATACGCAATCAAAAGTATTAAAAAGTACCTATACAATATATATTTTGTTCAGCTCGAACAATATAAATACAACACAATACAAATCTGATAATTGGAAACTTTGCCAGATGAAAAATCGAATCTGCCTGCCTACCCCTTTGGGTGTAACGGCATGATTAGATTTGATGTATAGAAAATCAACATTACTATTTTCAAGATACTTAATTGTATAGTTTGAGCCAATCAACTTGACTCAGAATGACACAGTCCACGCACTTAAAATTCGACCTTAAATTCAAGCGCTTTTAGATTGGTATTTCTTTAATTTCTTTTAGAATTTTGCCTTTAGTATAGGTAATATTGATAAGAATGAAATACGAAGCCCCTGCTTCTTAATATACAACACAATACACACAAGAAAAAAAACTTAATTAATATCCATATAAAAATCAGACATAGGCTAAATGCAATAAACCTAAAAAACTTAAATTAAATTATCTAATCAAATCTTAAAACCCACCACAGATAAAAGCAAATAGAAAATCTTCATAAGCGTAATCATATTTATATCAAACAACTGCTATATTCATTAATCACGAATCACATATAGCTTGATTGACACATGATTCGAATACTTTCTCGCTATGATTCAAATAAAAACCAACTTTTTTATATCTAAGAGTTAGGATCCAATTATTTTTTCAAGTGATTCAAACGCCCAACTAATAGGATCCAATTATTTTTTCAAGTGATTCAAACGTCCAACTAATAGGATCCAATTATTTTTTCAAGTGATTCAAACGTCCAACTAATAGGATCCAATTATTTTTTCAAGTGATTCAAACGTCCAATTAATAGGATCCAATTATTTTTTCAAGTGATTCAAACGCCCAACTAATAGGATCCAATTATTTTTTCAAGTGATTCAAACGTCCAACTAATAGGATCCAATTATTTTTTCACGTGATTCAAATATCCGATATAAATCCAAATTGAAATCCAAAATAGGCGTTATTAGAACCTAGGCGAGACCTTATTCGAATTATATTATAAGTTTTCAACTTAGTGACACAAAACAATCAGAATCAAATAATAATCTGTTAAAGTATTTTCCTTCGCAAAATGGTGGTCATAATCATAATTTAAATATATGAAAATAACTTATGCTTATTACCTTTCTTACATACTAAAAATCACACAATACTATTTTTACAATCTTTATAGGAATTTTCCAATTCATTGTTGGAAATGCATTTTTTGTCTACATTATTTATGGTATCAGTTTAATCCATTGGTAGTAAGTTTATCTTTTTTAATCATCTTGTTAAGGGATTCAGTCTGATGTCTATTTTGTTCTTGTTTAACATTTATATAGAACCAAACATTTATTAAAGTTTATCTTTACAGACATTTTCTACAGTTCACTTTAGCATAAATTCATGTAAATTACCCTTTTATTCACAGTGAATGAACACACCAGATTTTCAAGAATTAAACAATTTCGGCACTATTTCATTTGCTGGCAGTTTATAATGGAAGTCTTTGGCCGTTTGATTCATTCTGCTCAAGATGATTCTTATAAGGCGTTGAGCGAAGTTTGAACTTCTATTATCTACCACACACTATGTTTTTCATTTTTCACAAACACTTCAGGGTCATTCGAACAAACGCCCCAAGTTCGTGTTCCACAAAATGTCCCTGGATTTTCGCACAATCGACCTATAGATTTCGTTGTTTAGAAGTTGAGCAAGCGTGGTTTGAGAGCAGTCTTGCGCAAGTACTCGAGCATAGTCAAATCGAGTTGGTTCTGGTGTCTTCTTGTGCCTGATAACCAGCTAAAACAGGGATGAGAAGGTTTGATTTCTACTCAAAATGTTTTCCACCACCCATGAACGGCCCTGCATAGTCGTCTCCTGCATTTTAAAAGGGTTTAGAAGTCGAGCGAGTGTGGTTCGAGCGCGGTCTAGCGCAAGTACTGGTGCGCAAGCATCGTCAACTCGAGTTGGTCCTGCGTTATCTTATCCCTGATAACCAGCTTAAACGGGGCCCTAAGAAGGTTTGATTTCTACTCACTATGTGTTTCATTACTCACGAATGGTCCTGCATAGTCGTCTCCTGCATTTTAAAAGGTTTAGAAGTTGAGTGAGCGTGGTTTGAGGGCAGTTTTGCGCAAGTACTGATGCGCGAGCATCGTCAACTCGAGTTGGTCCTGAGTTTTCCCGCACACGTATAACTCCCATTTTTTGTCCGTGTCGCCCTGGAAATAATTTCAGTATTGGTTAGATAGATTCTTACCTTATTCTTATCTTATATTTTATTATACATATTTTCATGCATATTTCAGTATGAGTTTCATTATTCCACGATATGATTCAAATATTTGACGGATATAACTTAAATGTCAAACCATCACCAAACTCAATTTAAATTTACCAGTGTCTCAGGAATTAATAACGTAAGAGTTATTCATAGTTTTATTCTTCGCCAATGCATACGTAAGGTGTTAAATAGATAAGAGTGAAAGAGATAGGGTTTATTATGTATACAGCTAGGTGTAAGAGAGACAAATAAAGTAAGTTTTATATTTGGCGTCGTTTTATTTATTTCATCTATATGGCGCTGCAGACAGGATTCGAACCTAATATTTACTACAACAGCAAGATAAAAGCGAACGAAAATATGATCATTTGGAATCCCTTTCTTAATTTTGGTATACCTTTTACCTTAATAAAATGTTACCATACAAAAATACTAACCAACAAGAAAGCAGTGGGTTTGTCATCCTTGACATCAGGCTCCTGGTCGAACTTAATGGAGCGAACAGCTGATTTCTTCACCAATACCTCGCCGGTAGTGCAACGAACTTGAACCTAGAATAGATACCGTCCGGGATGTCACATTCTAGTTCTAGGTTGAACAGAAAACTTAACAAATTGTGAGAATCGAACTCAACTTTATCCTTTTTAATTTGCTAGTTTAGTACTGAAACTAGAGGATAAAAACGCGAAGCTAATTGCAGATGGCGCCACCAGCGAGTGTTCCAAAAGAGACCAATGAAAAGACGCAAAACTGATATTGACATTGACATTGACAGATTACTGACCAATCACAGGAAAAAGGAACACTCGCTGGTGGCGCCATTTAGTTCCCAGTTTTTATCCCCAATAACTTATAGGACCTTTCTGCACTTGTGCCTTTACGAAATTGGATAGGTACCTCGCAGTTGTTTTGTGGATTCTGTATTATTGGTTAAGTTATTTGAGTTGATGTGATGATGACTACTGAGGTTACTGTAATCTATATTATATTTGACAGCTCATAGAAGTTATATGAAAAAGAAATGACATTTTATATAACTCAGTATTAGTTATGTGTAGGTACTATTCATATAATATGAAGATAAGACACTCTCTAGTAACTTGGTGTGCTGAAACTTTAAGGAAGTTCTTGTCAAATATAAAATGCCATTTATTGTAAAACTGGACTCATAAGTGATGCTCTATACGTGTAAGTGCTTGGAATTTCCACAAAGGATGGATTTGACAGGTTAGCAAATATGCATAAAGATTAGAATCAGAAAGAAACTTAGTGAACTTAATCACCGGGAAGAAAAATAGACCTTCCATACCATTATGTAGTTTTTTATTCAGAGTTTTTAGATTTGCCAGCTTGTCAAAACCCAGATTTTCATCAAAAATGTTGCCAGATAAAACATCAAAATTTTTATAGTTTCTAAATATCTACCAATAAATATTCATGCTAAGAATCATGCAGTGAAGGGAAAACGATAAATAAATCAACAGTATACTGTGGAAAATACATTTATTGAAATAAGAAATGACATCGGATCTCATTCGGACAGTGGATTGGACACAAACAATATTGACAGTGACACTAAACTACTTGAAATAAAACACAATCGTTCAATACAAAAGTTGCCATAATACAAAAAAAGGACTACCGCTACAAAATAAATTAAAACAATTTTTAAAACAAATAGTAACAAAAAACAATCGCTATAACAAGAAAAATAAATAAGTTTTTAAAAATAAGAAAAAAATATAATGTAGATTCAACACTGGCCTGTCAATATTGTGATAGGAGTGGATATAGGAGAGGAGAGACGAAGAAAGGAAAAAAGGCGGGGTAATGTCATTCATTTATTTCAAATAAAGTATTCTTAAGTATAGCTGCCGATTTATATTTTAATATAGTTACAAATTACATTTTAACAAAAACTTGTGATTATCAATAAAAATGTCTCGAAATTATACAAAGTTCCACAACCGAAGTGACAGCAGAGTTGAAATTTAGTTCGATAAAGTTATGACAAATGTTAATATTTTTTAGGCAAACTTACAAAGCAAAAATACTATCGATCAATAGAATTTCTAAATAAATAAATACAAGGACAAAATACAAAGGAAAGGATAGGACTTAACAGGATGTGTTAGTATTTGTTATTCAACTTTTAGGCAAAGGATTTATACCCTTGAAGCCAGTTTTTTTTTTTAAATACTGCTAAAATCATCCCGTTAACTTTTGTACTTGTTTTTTGTTACTACAGAACAAATTTTATTTTCTACCAACTAATATTAATACTTGAACTCTTAAATCGCGAATCCCTAACTAGTAACACTAAGAAATTTGGTGCATGGTAAACATGAGGTATATTTTCGTTTTACCTTAAAATATTTTTTTTAAAACCTAACATTTTTACCAATATATTAAATTAAAATTCACAACGAAATAGTTCATCTGATGAAATTATCATCTTTGGCTTACTTCCTAAACTCGTTTAACGTTAAAATTAATTTGGTGCACTTAAAAATTATTTAATTTTAACTTATCGAAAAAATTTAAACACGACATTTAGATCATTGGTCCGATTAGGTACCGTTTTTACATAATATTTGAATTTTTACACGATTTAGAAGGTCTTACACGAAATGTTTGATACATTTTATTGACATTATTTAAACTACTTTTAAATATTCTTTCGATTACCAGTTACATTGAATGTATTATTTCATATTTAAATGTTCTATTAAAATTAATTAAGTAATTAGAAATGCACATTACACAGAAAATTAAGCGTATTTTCAATCTACATAAATTGTTATGGAATTTATTTCTTTGATTGTTATATTTTTTTGATGATTAAAAACATGTTTGATATTTTTTTATTGCGAGACGTTTCGAAAATATTTAATAACAACGATCACGATTCCAAATACTAAAAGTATATGCTTATAATTTCACAGTCCATATAAAATTAAGCGTATTTTCAATCTACATAATTATTATGGAACATGTAGTAATCGTTCGGATAGATATTCTCATCTTGAACGACATTTTGCGTTTCCTTATTCTCCCACCATTGGTTCTCTTTCCCGTAATCCGCTGTTTTCATAATCTTATTGGTTAGAATCTCGTCTATACGCGAAGTAGACGGTTTCTGATTGGTCACTTTATAGATATGATCGGCAAAAGCATTCGCTAAGACCTCTTTCGGCGCTATTAAATTCGAACTATCACAATTCAGTTCATTTGGCGACGCAATAGTCCTAAGTCTGTCCGCGTTTAACCTGGCGAAACTTCGAGGCGATTCTATATTAGTAATATCTCTAAACACGATATTGTTCATGTTGCCTAAGTCAATGATTTCAGTGGGTTCGTACATGGTGTATAGAGGGACATTAGTAGGATAGCCGTGTTGTACCTTAGTCTGATCCTCGTCTTCTAGCGTGTATTGTGTGGGGGTGTTGTCGCTGTGAAGGCTCGTGGATTCTTCTAGAAGGGAGTGTTTCACGATTGAAGGTGGGGAGTAGAGGAGGGAGCTGTCGCCGGCGAGGGTTTTGCTCTGTAACAATCGAGAGAGATGGTTATTGGTGTGCTAATGTTTTCTTTCATTAAAGTTCTGTGTGGTGTTAAAAAATATCACTTTTTTATGTGTCTTAAATGACCAGTTGGTGATCGTGAACGGAATAAAAGTAGAAGATAAATGACAAAAAAGGTCAAGATAACACTTATCGAAGTCCCCTTGAGAAATCCTGGTTACGGCACCAAATTGTAACTTTATTGACTAGCGTGTATATTTATTCTTTACTGCCAGCATAGTAACTCACAAGCTCGTTTGTGTTGAATATTGTATTGTTGCGTGCTCTTACTAGTGTTTCCACAACGAAGGACACATCTGACCCCATTAAACATAATCCTGGTCACGGTCGCCAATTTGTAACAATGCCTTCTTTACCATATACGGCGCGACAGCGTACTAGAAACTGGAAGGGGTTGGTCAGTCAACGAAACTGAACAACTTTCACTAGGAAATTCTTTTAGGAAAAGAAGAACCTCGATCGGACTGGAAAGGGCTTTTTTTTCTGGTGAAAGTCGTTCATTTTCGTTAACTAAGCAACCTCTATTAGTTTCTGGTATGCTGTCCCTACCACCCCGTTTATTTTATCATTTTCTTACCGGTGTCTCTACAATGAAGGATACATCAGGCGCCATGCTATGTTGACTATGTTGATTGGAATGTGCATGTGGAGTACTAGTAGCAGCTCCCCAACTACTAGCTAGTGCTTTTCTTGCTCGTTTGTGGGTGTTAGTGCCTGGTACATTCTCTTTGCCGTGTGTAGAGGACTCTGAGACGCGGCGCTTGAGGCTGCCTATGCCTGAGTCGTTCACCTGTGAAAGAATATTTGAGTTACTATTTTGGTCGTTTCAGAAGAAATGCGAGTTGTATATTATATTATTTTCAACAGTTATGTCTACTGTTTGATTTGGCAAATATAGTCAGTCAGACTAAGTATTCTTTGTGTTTGTGTCTGAGTATGTCCATTATGGCTTAGCACCCGATATACGGGATCCTTGCAGGCTATGAAAATTTGGTCGTGTATTTAGAACTTCACCTGAATATTAGCAGCTTCTTGATCGGCCGTAGAAGACAGTAACGAGTCATTCAGCTGCACTGTACTGTCGGATTCCTCTCGTTTGATCATTTGAGTGCTATCCTTATATACCATCGCGAGAAAAAACTTCAATACCGCGTTTTAGAACCCACCTGAACATTAGCAGCTTCTTGGTCAGCAGTAGAAGACAGTAACGAGTCATTCAACTGCACTGTACTATCTGATTCTTCTCGTTTGATCATCTCAGTGATGTCTTCGACGAGTAGTCCGGGGCTGGATGGTTCATATCTCAGACCGGATTTTTTGCCTAGTTCCGCCATTGCGATTTTGAAGGGGGTTGGGGTTCTGTAAAGTTGAAGGTATATGTTTATTAGAAATATCGATGGTAATACTTTTATTCTTGATATTTTTAAAGCACAAAGTGGATCACATATGGGACGCGGATGTATTTGGTATAAGTATAATAAGATATTTATAGGTAAAATCTTATTTCCTGTAATTTATTCGCAATTTCGTGTAAATCACGTGGTTAAGTGTATCTCGGTTGTTTTCGAGAGGAAGTCAAAGACAGATTAAAAAAGTTGTCCATATTTTTTTTTTTTCAGGATTAGATTTTGTAGAAGTGTGTTACTTACTTTGGTGTGTTTTTAGAATTTCCGGGGTTGGGCGTGAGTGTGGCAGGCGTCGGCGTATGTAGCAATGGACTCGCACCCCATTCCTGAAAAAAATAATATATTATTTTATGCAGGGTATACAGAGAACTCCACGAACGGATAAAATGGGCGTTTTAAAAAAATAATTGAAGATCAGTTTTAGGCAGTCACAAATTTAGTTCCATAATTTGATCCCGCTGAAACCCCGTCGCAGATGAGATGAGCTGGACTCATTTGCAGAAAAACTGGCCACTTGAGGCCCAAAACAGGGAAGAATAGAGGAAGAGGGAGGCCTTTGCCCGGAAGTGGGATGATTCAAGCACGACAATTTTATAACAGAAAAAAAAAAACTTTTTTTAGACATACCTTAGCGGCCGCCTGTTGCGCTTGTCGCAATGGTGTACAATCAAATGAGACCCAGGCTGGTGAATTAAGATAATGCTTTGATGGGGTTCACGCCTGAGTTTTATTTTACGCTTTACTTATCAATGAAGGTCGCTTATCAATGCATGTTGCTTACCAATGAAGAATGCTTACCAATGTAGGTTCCTTACCAATGAAGGTTGCTTACCAATGAAGGTTGCTTACCAATGAAGGTTGCTTACCAATGAAGGTTGCTTACCAATGAAGGTCGGTTACCAATGAAGGTTTCTTACCAATGAAGGTTGCTTACCAATGAAGGTTGCTTACCAATGAAGGTTGCTTACCAATGAAGGCTGCTTACCAATAAAGGTTGCTTAACAATGAAGGTTGCTTACCAATGAAGGTTGCTTACCAATGAAAGTTGTTTACCAATAAAGGTTGCTTATCAATGAAGGCTGCTTATCAATGAAGGTTGTTTATCAATGGAGGTTGCTTACCTTAGCCGCTGCTTGCTGTGCTTGTCTCAGTGGCGTAGAATCAAACGAGACCCCGGCTGGTGAATTGAGGAACTGTGAAGGGCTGAAGGGCAGTGCTTTGATGGGCGTCACTCCTAATGTATCTCGGTTTTCTAGCGCTTTGGTTATAGTGTCGGACCATGGCTGAAATAAGAAAATATTTACGTTTTATTTATAATAAATTCGTTGGAAAAATCACACGACTACTATAAGTAAAACAACTGGAGTGGTGCAGGTACTTATTTTGGATAAATGGTACCGTAACTGGAGATAAGGAGAAATATCATAAATAGATACATTTTTTTTTACAAAAACAATAAACTCCTAATGAAACCCTCGATACAAACTCACATTGCTACTGGTCTGTAGTAATGACTTCCTTGCTTGTTTGCGGCGCAGTATGGGCGGCGGACTATTGTTCTCCAGTAATTTCTTCTTAGGAGACGTGTAGACTGAAGGTACCACGATCTCTTTGCTCTCAGGCTGTACTACGTATGTCACTGAAAGGATAAATGAGAAAAACACTCAATATAACGTATAACATACGGTTATAACTACATACGGCGTATGTAAGTCTGAAAGAAAACGGATTCCGTGCTTCGGAGGGCACGTTAAGCTGTCGGTCCCTGTCACTGTTTCTAATAGTGGTTGTTACTGGTCGATGTTGCTCCACGTTCGTAGGAACTACCTTAAAATAAAAACCCTACACGTGACCCCGGGTGGTGCTAAGAGTGCAACACAACCGGCTGCTGCACCTGTCCTCTGAACCTCGCAGCAAATAATGCCATACGATAAATAAATAAATCGCAGTAAAATGTCTAATTTTCACAGGAGTATTCATCATGCTCACCAGTACTGCTATTGCTGTTCTCCCCTGTGGTAGCTGTTGGAGCCAGGTAGTTCTTGATCGGAGAATTTGATGGTAAAGATTCTAGGTTCACGAATCTGAAACAAAATTGCAAAACTTCCATTAAACCATTAACGCATACGAGTCCAAATATTACCACCCATTTTTGATAGTTTATATTTGTTTAGTTACCTTTACCGAGTGAAAATAACTGATAAAAAAATTGTGGTCATATTTGGACTCGTATACACACAATGATCAAGTGATAGAGCGATATAATATGGAGGGAATGGTTATATAATAAATATAAGCAAATTAATTGAAACGCCCTCTGCCAGAAGGGATTGTATTATAAGGATAGTCGTAATAAGCAGAGCGTCGAAAAAACTTCGATACCGCGTTTTAGAACTCCACGCTTCTACCTGTAACGCATAGATGGCGCTTCATACTTGAAAGGTGAATCAATAATCTCCACAGTATCAGCTTGCACCATGCCCCCTCTATCGGGAGTATCGGACCTTTGCTTTATGTCGTTCTTAATAAAATAACACTTGGCAGCCAATATATACGAATCGTCGAAAAAACTTCGATACCGCGTTTTAGGACTGCTAGCTTCACTTTATATGAACTTTACTCACTTGAAAGGTGAATCAATGATCTCCACAGTATCAGCTTGCACCATGCCCCCTCTATCGGGAGTATTAGGCCTCTGCTGAATGTTGTTCAGTTGTTCCTTCAATAGTTGTCTGAAGTGTAACACTTGTTTGGAAGGTGGGTTGCTAGTGGTTGATGAGTTGCTTTGGGTTGACTCGTTGAACGGGTCCGTCCAGTTCAGCTGCTGTAAGAAAAATGGTGGAATTGTAGGAATTTATTATTATTTAATTTGAATGGTGACATTTTACTAGATATTTTGTGCTGGTGATGAAACTAGAAATGGCGGGATGTGAGGTTATATTTTAGATCTATTTACATTTTATGCAAGAAAGAAATAAAGTTACAACAACACTACAAAACTAACTGCTTCGAAAACTTAAGGGTCTATGATAGATTGAATCACAAGATTAGATATTATTAAATGATTTTATGAAAGCTACGTTTTACTTTTAGTGTGCATAGAATGATTATAGATACACAACAACATTTAATTTACATTTAAAGTTAACACAAACCAAAAAACAAAGTTGAAAACAAAGCCGCAAAGAAAATGTAGGAAAAAAAGATTGCTTGTTACTGGAATACATAAATATTGTACTTATTTTTTTTGTATTCCAATAACAGTACGTAAACTACAGGTCATTCACGATTTTGTCAGTACAGTGGCCAGAGCGAGTTACCAATTCAACATAGGTTGTACTAGTTATAGTTAATATACATTTTTACCTCAAATAGTTACCTAACTCAACCTGTAGTAGTCACTGTACAATTTGACCCATATTTTACAAAGAGAGTTGCTTTTTGGCAATTTATACTACTGTGACAATTTCCACTTTTCGATTTGGTATTTTTTTTAGTAATATTACATCTATACGACTACTTTATTTACTTTTAAAAGTATTAAAAACTTTTTCGCGACTATTATATGACTGGTTATTAATTTATTTTTAGTCGTGTAAGCAATATTCTCGCGACTATTATGTGAGAGGTTATTTATTTCTTTATAGTGGTATAAGTGGCATTCTCGCGACTATTATATGACTAGTTTTGGTAGCTGGGATTACCCCAAAATATTAAACCCAACAACCCCAAACATTGCCAAAAACCCACTCCCATGAAGCACAAAAAGCGACCCACATCATTATAAGCCACGGAGACTTTGTTCTGGCTACTGGCACTAGTGTTGTGTTGCTTTACCCGGCGCCGCTCGTCGAAGGCCGGCTCGAAGCGCCGCAGCAGCTCCGGCTCGTATTTCCGCCGCATTGTGGAGTTCCAGTGGTTCTTTATTGCGTTGTCCGTCCTAGAGAGGAAGAAGAGGAATTGGGTAAGAATGTGATATGAAACATCACAATCGATAATAACGAGGAAGTCACAAATGAAACCCGATATCCTCTTTTAAAATAGGTAAATTTGTCAACTTGTCCTATAAAATTTCGTCACCTCGTCCATTTTATATTTACTATTCAGCATCTGTGTTCTTTACAGTTCTGGAACAGCTATAGAATATCTAATTCACATTGCACTGGGTACCATTACACGGCTATTAGTCGACACTGTTCGGTTTCTATAAATGTCGAGTAAAAGTAGTTTGTTGAAACATCGTTGCTATTGTTTCACCCTTATATGACAACTCGCATAATGGTTTTCAAAATGCTATTTTAATACGTAGAAATATTACTCAAGAACGTTTAGTCGACTTTAACTCAGCATGTTAGAGATTTAGAAATATTTTACGTCACAAGTCCAACATGGCTGCAAGTTACTAACCTCCCCGGCAGTAGTTTGGCGATCTTGGCCCACTGGTTGCCGAGTTGTTTGTGCGCTTGGTAAATTACTCTGTCCTCGTGTTCCGTCCACGCGGTCTTCTTTATACTTGGGTTTAGGTGGTTGTGCCATCGTTCTCTGTAATAGAATAATACATACATACATACATAAAATCACGCCTTTATCCTTATTGGGGTAGGCAGAGCAAAAACGACCTAAATAAAGGTAATTCCGCCGCGTCTGACAAGTTTTGAGGGTTATTTTATTACACAGGTGATTATGTATATTGCTATAGTGACGGGTTGTCAGCCCATCGCCTAAATTACAATACACTGAAACCCTCGATTCCCTTAGCTGATTTTTACAGCATGCACGGGAGGAGATGCAGCTGGCACATTCTATGTTTTTCTATCACTCCCAGTCCAGAATGGAAGTTTTATGAAATAAACAGGAAATAAGTATTTTCTTATTTAAATTACTATAATAATTAGTATATACCAAAAGAGGATCGAACAAAAATTGTACCTAAAATTACGATATAACTACACCTTTGGAAAGTGAAGTGAATTTGAAGATGTTTGGTATGTAAAAGAGGCTCGAAGCCTTAGTTAACCTGGAACCCCAGCTGAATGTGCTAACAAAGAAAGAACATTTAAACAACACTAAGAAAAAGATATTCCATTTAACATAGCTGCTTGTAATCTGAAAAGGATAGTTAATGTGTCCTTCACACAACTTGTAGGTCAAAGTCACCAGAACAGGAAAATACATCTAAAACTGCAACTCTTTCCTTGAATAACCTTCATTACATAATATTAAGTAAACACAATATATTTACCTGCACTGTTTCCCTATCCTGCCCTTTAGATGCCTCGCAATAAGCGTCCATTTCTTCGGACCGTATTTCGCGACCAATTCTGTGACCTTTTCATCTTCCTGCAAACAAGAGAAAAAAATTGAGTTAAGAAGAGTTTCTTAGATAAAATAAATTTTAAAATCTAGTCAATTTCTATAATATTTATTCCATCTTAAAATAAATTAACCTTTAAAGATACAACTATAATTTATCATTTTAAAATGTAACAAAGTCGTATGAAATACTTCAAAATACCTCTATATGACTAAAAGTAGCAATAAGGCCTTTAAGCAAGTAGGTATTGTAGGAATACATACCTACTTGCTTACATTACAAATTGTTAAGTTAAATTCATTTTCATTAGATTATTAATAGATGGCTGCAGGGATAGAATCGATGCTATCACATCAAATAAAAATAAAAATTATTCTCTAGACATCTTATCTCTACTTTAAAACCATTCCATATTCAAGAATTATGATCTCAATTCACACTCTACCCGGCCAGGCCCCAATATTAAAGATTATCAATTTATCAATGGCCGGAAAAAAGAGAACAAAAAAATAAATAAAAGAATCGCCAATCATCTGATTCGAGCGTGCGAATATTCGTTTAAACAAGGTGATCCAGTCGAGTGGGTGGCAAAAAATTCGAAATTAAAATGTTTAACTGCTCGATCAGCTGGGAGGTGACGCATGATTACTGTGGCTTTAAGCATCACAGATATTATTATGACGCAAGTATCGTACATTGATTGTTATACAAGAGCGTGAAGTGTTTCTTAGAGAGCTATGCTGGATGATCAATGAAATCTAAGCTATATCTTCAGACAAATCTAGCTAGTGTATTTGTTTTTGATGGTAACTTGAGTCCTAGATCAGATCTATCAACCAGCAACGTTAAGCTTACGAGACGTACTTAAGCTAGTACCTACCTACTATTTATTCTGTGGACACTGTAAACATACGCGAAAGTTCATGAGCAACATAATTAAAAAAGCATATAATTTACGTTTTTATAAAAAAAAACAAGTGTGAGTTACTTGACATTGATTTTCAAGTGTTCCGACATTAATAACTCGCGTATATCCATCCTGTCATCAGTTAATTACTATGAAGTTGATGACTCCTCATAGCCTTCAAGGTCTGGCGAATAGGTATCAATTATCTACATGAAACAAATGAATGAACATAATATTTTTTGCTCAAACCTTTTAATATATTCGCCAAAATTTCCAATTCTTAAATTGGACTTTTGAATAGATACCATGACTAAATGAAAGGTGTAAGTACATATGAAATACCTTTAATTTGAAAGAAATTGGCGAATCGAATAGTAAATTTAAGGGATTACATATAAAGTTTATATATAGGTATGGTGTCATAGAACGAGCAGAATTTAAATGAACACCAATATATGACCAATTTATAATATCCGGAGTTGTGTTATGTTGTTTTGATGGAAATAGTCACGAACTACAAGCAAAGGGCTTTAATAGACCTTCAAGCCAATAGTTTTATTGCCCTTATTCCACCAATAAATATAGAGCTATATAAAAATTAATTAATACCGAACTACCAGATTGGCAAGAATCTAATTTCCAATTTAGATACTAAAAAAGTATCGTTTCTGATTCAAATAAAACAGTATTAAAACTTACACTCGAGTGATCTAAGGCTCGTATTTATAAAGCGATCTCAAGATTAAGAGCAATATTGAGTGCGGATTTGACAGGTAATTTTGTACAGAGTTGTTCAAAAAGAATAATTAAGACTTTTGGCCTTTAATTCTAGTTTTAATTACAATACCAAACCATCAAATTAATCAAGTCTCAAAATTATTTTTTACGCGGAGATAATTATCGCAAGTAAAACACATCACAATGACTTCAAAGCTATACCGATCACGTATAACAATAATGGCCTAATAAACTGAACCTCATTAATCTTTTAAACCGAGTAAGTAAGCTGTTAGTTGCCTTCTTGTATCCACTGGCTAAGATAGGAAGCTATTATACAACGTAGGTATGCTAAAAAAATAAAATTCTTTTCAAACTTTTGGTTCGGTTGGCTGGATAAATAAGGATGTGGGAGACCTTTTTTTTTTTAGCTTTGAATGTTTGTTATATGGAAGATGTCTTTTAAAAATCGTAGATTTTTTTTACGGTTTATCACTAAAGTATAGATAGATTTATATCGATCATTGACTAAATCACTATTCCAATGTTAAAGTCGCGTTTTTCTTTTTTAATTTGAATATCCATAAATATGAAACTTCGTATTGTTTTTCGAACAGATTACTATTTCCGTGCATGTTTGAGAGAAATAAAGAATAAGTAAACGTACAAGCGTGCAAAGCATGAGTGCCATATCGCATCCTAATCCGTGTACGCAAACCTAACAAGGCGCCTCATTCCCATCCATCATGAAACAAACACGTGTGGTCCAAGACAAACACACAAAAAACTAAAAGCTTGACCGAGTCAAGGCCGGCAGACATGTCATGGGCTAAATATGAAGCCTGCGTGCCTACATAATTTAGCAACTTTTTTTGAAAGCCCATCTAGATGTGAGATTGTCGTAAGAGAGGAATACCGACAGGAACCGCACCTATTTTCTGTCTTAATAAGGTAAAATTTGTGAGATGAAGAATAGTTTATTCTAAAGCAAGTTTGTCTGCAACGATTGCTTATGTTTCCTTGATTTTATATGGCAATGTTGTATTTCTATATTGTTCTTTCTCTCGTGATCTATATAGGTAATTTAAATGATAATATTGAAACCGATGTGACAGATAATCTAGAACAGTTGACTGTGTTGATTTAAAAACAAAGTTACATCATCATCATCAGCTAAGTCCCCACCGAGGGCACGAGCATACCCTGGAATAGGGCGGCAACAAAGTCTGTGATACAACACAGTTACAATTAAACCAAAATTCTAATTCTAACTAAATAAATTTAAGCTTCAACAAGCTAAACTTAAATCCACAGTTAATAGATTCTATTGTGATAGATAAGATTTCTAAGCCTATTAAAATGCCGATCCCTAGAAACAATGAAACAACACACAATGACAGAGTAAACTCAAGCGCCTATTTAATATTACCTTGTTAGTATTCTGAGCGCAACAGCTAAAAGAACTTCATTCATAAAATCTACGAAGTGTGACGTCATCCGTATCATTGGTATGTGCAGTTGTGTTTTTAGCTTTTTAGAACACATTCCTTTGTGCTAAAGACTTGGCTATGTCGTATGAAAATTTTGAGGATAAAATTGCATCTTATAATTTTAGGCTGATATTAACGATACGCGAAGACTATGTGCCCCTCCTATATAAAGACCATTGGTTTTGTAAATATGTAAATATTTAAGTGCTTTAAAAGCTTATACATGAAATAAATAATTGTAATATGGCATATTATTTGTTACCTATAATAAATACAAATGAATTGGCTTCTAAAGCTTTAAAAACAAAATAAGTCCAAATGTTTGCAAATATTTTCAAACACTCATGTGTAATTGTGTAAGCACCATTAAATATAGGAACATAAAGTTTTAGTACAAGCTTCCTTTAAAAGCTTTTTCGCAGGAAAGATCTATTAAACTTAAGGACTTCAAACAGCCTGCAAACGGATAGAATAAGGAAGTGCGAATAGCCTATTCTGAAGAACTTGCCTCTTTCTATTGACAATGCAAACATCTGCATTATGTTGCATGCTTACAATTTGCATAAGTACTCGTACCTATCAAGTATTTTATGCGTGGACTGTCGCTGACACGAGTGAGTCAGCTTCCTTTGATAGGATAGACTGATTGGCGTTTGACGGAGTGTTTATACGACTTTTTTGTTCTAAATAGGCACGCATTAAATCCGGTTGAGCGTAGATTTAATAGCTTTAAAATCACTTCTGTATCAAGAACGAGCGCAGTTCAAGGTGTTACAGAAACGCTGGATACCTATTTTCTGTATATAAGTTCTGGGAATAACCCTTATTCGACTTTTTCGACACACATGGGAAGAAAATAGGTGATTCTGTTATAACTTGTTATAACCCGGCAACACATGGATTAAGCACGAGCCAATCTTTCCCGTACCTAATATCGTATTTCTATTAAGTGATTCGTGAAGGAATCATCAGTAACGTAACATATTGAGAAGTCAGTGGGTATCGTCGAGAACAAGTGTATTTATGCACAATATTGGAAAAACTTCAATACCGCGTTTCAGGACTCACCTCCTTGGTCCACGGACCCTTGACTAGTTCGGGGTTGACGACTTTCGTCCATCTCTGCTGGCACTGCACGTCGGATCTGTCGGTGAACTGATCCGCGATCTGCTGCCAGTTCTCATCATACATCTTCACGTACACCTTGAGCCTTTTATCCTGGAAAATGTAATTATGTGGTTATTAAGGAGATTCCTACCGGCAAATGGTTTTTTAAAAGGATAGGTATCTCACGAATCAAAGGAAAATTAAAAAAAAATATACATTTGAAAATATTCTAGTTCATAAATAAGTATGTTAAAAAAATCTGAAAGTAAAGCTGTCAGACGGCTAAATAAGTTTTTTTTTTTTACTTAACTACCAATACCAATAGTAAGATCTAAATTCGTATAGATAATAATCTTTCCTAATACATATCCTATAGTTACATACTAGCTATTGGCTGGATAGTCGATCGGTTGTGGTCAACCGGTTGAGGTTTACTATATTCCTAATTCCTATCCGTGCGTGCCCACCTGAACAAAATTCGCATGCTATGATAGTGCTGGGATGGTGCCATGGTCCTTCGTCCACCGTCCCGTTGATATTCTTCCTCGGCGGAGGGTTTTCGGCTGTAGTCGTGACATCTTCGTAGGCCACTGAGCCTTCTCTCCCAGGACCACAAGCCTACTGTTCACAAGGTTATCATCATACGTACCTCCTCCTTCGTCCACCGTCCCCTGTTGATATTCTTCCTCGGCCGAGGGTTTTCGGCTGTAGTCGTGACATCTTCGTAGGCCGCCGCCGAATCCTCCGAGTACTCGCTAGACTCTGATTCATAGCCGCTGCGTCTGTAACAATGGAAATGCTATCTTAAGAAAATCTATGGATTTAAGTATAGTGTTTCTAGTTTTTTTTAAGACTTTTCCTTGTACAGGACCCGTAGCCGCAAGAAAAAAAAACTATCGTTTAAGTTCATTAAGTGTAGTAAATAAAACTTAGAAGGAAAAAGTCCCTTCAAGTGGAGATATTAAGTTTACTTTAACACTGCCTTGACTAGTTTTGACGAATTTGACTATAAGATAGAGTTCAGGGTCATATTAGGTCTGGGTCAAACAACTAATTTAATGAGTTCATAGTGTTTCTAAGAGGCACCCACCACTATAGGTACAATACAATAGGTATGTTATGCTTTATGTTTTTCTTATCACCATTCCATATAATACTAGTATAACACTGTTTTCCTTTTAAAGTATAATGTGTGCGGCGGCATGGCATAAATAGAATGGCGATTATGGGTAAACACGTGTACCATGAAGCACTTGGAAGTTGAATAACCTAGACGTAAATAATAGTTTTCTTCGGCTTATTTTGTTTGCTTCAGCTTGGAATTTTGAGAATACGTGAAAAAGCAGAAATAAAGTGCTTAAGTGTATTTTAGTCATATAAGAGATTTTTTGTGACTTATATATCGCTTATAATACTTAAGTGACATAAAAGTTGAAAAAATGTATAAACGTGTTACAGAACGTTTAAGTCGTATAAGAGGTTAAACAAAGTGCCTTATATAACCGATATTCAGACGCTAAATTCTTTTTCTAAATGACTCCTAAACGAGGTCTAATTTTAAGTAATCAAAGAGCGCCACACGCAAATGATCCACTTAATAAATAGGTATTATGAGCAGATTTTTTAAACCTAATCATGATTTTTTGCCCTTTTGAAATACTTACAACCAGAACGGGTATCTTTTATCAAGCTTTTAAATCTGCACGTGTTTCTTATGGTTATTTTTTCTGTACTTGAATAGATATTGTTCTACAAGTCTACCCGAGTCCTTAGTCACGTTCTTCCAAGGATGTTTAGATAGGGAATCCTATTCGATCCTGAGCCTTGTAAAAATATCTGATTACGTAATTCCTGGGGCCCGAGAGGCGAAACGCGTTTTTTTTTCATAAGCCTGCAGAGTCGGCTCAATGTCAAAACGTGGTCGAACAACGTGAATTTATCATCAGGAATAATAATTTTGACCATATACCTACTAAGATTTGGCTTCTCTTTGAATAGTAAGTTTAGTAAGTTGCGACTTGTATTCTTAAAATCTCTATCTTTTGCAATAGTTACCTAAGAAGTCAACATCATATCGGTCGATTTTGATGTACTAGGAATTTTTTATAATTTTAATCAAGACAAATTTTATTGTTAAAATACAAAACATGCACATCAAACAAATGATAAAACATCTGTACTTATAGGTATAAATAAAAGATCTCGAAGAATACTAGCAAAAATATCCAACAATAGATTATCTGGCGCTAAAATTCCCTACGCAATTTAAAGAAAAATTACAGTACTTTTATTTATCGCTTTTACCCATCCATTCATTACAGAACACAGGACTTTAAACCGCATTTAAAAAGCAATAAAGCTGAATAAGAAGCGACCTTCAAGAAACGCATTCTATTAAAAACTTGTCCGAGTACTGGCTGTAACAGCACCGGTTTTAAGAAGCAATAATTCCTAAATCGAGACTGTGAGGTAAGAATTGCAAAAAAAAAAGATTGGTGGTCAATTTATGCATACCAAACTATCAGCTGATAGGAACCAGTTTCATTCATTGCGATTAAAGTTTAATTTATATTTGTTTAAGACGTGCCGGTAAAGTAACAATTAAGTGTTTGTTAACTATTATAATATAACTTATATTGTAAGTGCAAAGTTGAAATGAATCGTATACAAGTGTATGTATACGATACGTCACTGTAAAGAAAAGGAAAGCGCTTTTAGTTTGTTTTATAAAGATAATATCTTTTGGCATAGTGTTCTACAGATAAGCGGTGCAGATTGAAAATAACCGGGTTTATCTGGTTCATCTTTATGAACAGGTTACCAGTAACAAGCTCTTTGATGAATTGCATATCTGGGACTTTATTTAGACAAACCAAACGAGCTCCAAAATTTGGTGGGTTTGAGAACTGGTTTCCTTTATATTACAGGTTGTAGCAATAAGTCACTCAAGGGAACTTACTCATATAACATCACGCCAAAATATCTAAAGCCGAAACGAAGACAATCCCTAACCCTTTTATATACAAGACACACTCCATATTTTACACAGCACACATTTTATCACAGTTCACAAAAGAATTTCAATATACACAATTTTGAGGTTATGTCCTTTCCCGCCAAAAGTAAGGCATTACGACACGACACAGCCGCTTCAAAAGACGGAACACAACTGCAAGAAAAAATGGCTACGTATTTTTCTCCCTGGTTCACACACACATGCAGAATATATTCAACACACCCACAACATGCGTTTACGCAGCCTTAATAAGGGTGAAGGGACAAAAAGCAAGGGCCGTGATGAAGACGGAAGATATGAGCATCAATGAGGGGGAAGGAGACGGAAGACCAGGTAATTTACCCTCATGACGTGACGCAACACAAGTAAAGGGAAGCAGGTGTAGACAACTGGGAAAGGAACAAAGAAAATATCGATTTTTTTACATTGGATAGGTCAGCGATGAAGTTCAATGGGATAGATGATGATCCGCGGATTAATGATCAAATAATAAAACAGGAAGATTTTTTTTAAAGGCTTTAGGTTACGAACATATTTTGTATGATAAAACCATCATGATAAAACAAATGAACAATAATGAAAAATCTCCGTCCGCATAAATATTTTGTAATCCAAATTTCAAAAAGCTACCTCAATAGAAACAAAAAAAAAAAAGGCACACAACACAAAAAACCGTGAGGGTAACCAAATGTAAGTAAGTATAGCGGATGCCAAATTCCAGACATTGGGGTCCCGTTTTTGCTACCGGGGGATGTTTTGCAAATGTGCCGTTTCCAGTCAGCTGATGCTTTCATTTGAATATTTTTGCAAAACATTAGTTTCCGACTCTGGGAAAATAAATATATTTTGACGACCTTATGATAAGAGTCCAGAAAAGTTTTAATAGATGTTATTAGCTATGTCCTACTTGTAAAATGTATTGCATTACATTACTCATAAAAAAAAAAGGTAAACAAATATCGTTCACTTATTGAGAATCCTTCGATGATATAACATGTCATTCTGGAAGTGATTTTTGGTTGGTTACTCAAAAATGCGCTCCCTAAATTACTTTATCTCTATAGAACTTAAGTGTTTATATCCTGTCACATGTGACGATAAGAGGTTCTTTGAAGTAAGTGTTAAGGGCAATGTCAGATAGATATCAATGTAAACTCGATAACGAGGCACTATTTCACACACTTTCTGAACGGCGGCACTTACGCATAGCTTTGCTCGAAAGCAGTAGATTTTTATAATAGTAGATTTTTTAATTATTGTTGTTATCGAATTCAAATATATATAAGTAGTATAAGTCAGATGAAAATCAGCTCTCAAAAGTGATAAGTTTGATTTCATGTGAAAATTACAAACAGTCATATTACAGTCACAGCGTAACTTCTATACGACATTCATTATTATCTTTACTTCCCTCCGACTAGCAATTTGAGTACACAAAATGTTCTCTTTAATACAAGGAAGTAGCTTATTTTGATGACGTCATTTCCACCTGTCCCTATCCTATCCTCGATTTCGGGATTTCTCGCCAGATTACAAGGAACGGAAATAGAAACAACCAACAGAGCGTACCTAACTTGTCATATTAGAATGAGATGGTTTATTTGAGTGGTCAACTCATGTCACACTTAAAGAATAATTTTGTAGTGTATAGTTTTTGTAGACTAGGTACATACAATCGAGTTTCTGCACTCAATGGTTAAATATGAAGAAATGACAGCTCTAAACAGACGGATAGGTTGGTATCAGGTTATGATCCCCCGCTTCAATAATACACAACCAGCTATGCAAAATGCGTCATTGTTATCTAGAACACAACAAAGTGTAGTAGTATATAGTTGATTGCACGACTTGCATTAATCCTATCCCAAGGCACAATAGAGCAAAGACCTCCATAGCAAAACTGAAGAAAGGGCGGGAGGATCAAAACTGGTTTATAGAAAATCGTACACTTCCAAGATAGGAATCCTTTGAGCCAACTTTGCGGCTAACCTCGTAAACGAAATGTAAATATTTTCGTCCAGTTGTCTCTTGAAAGGAAATGAAGAGTTTACACCAAGACTCGTCTCGGTTTCCAAGAAAGCTTGAGCGCTAATAACCAGGTCAATTTGAGGGTTGCGACAGGAAGCACGGGCTATGCGTGAGTTAACAGGACATTTCCGCGCGCACTCTAGGGGAAATATTTTGTTTTCTGGAGGAGAAATTGTGATTTGACTAGTATAGTAAAATAAACGAAGCGTTAGTTTACAGATGTTTTATGACCTCTTATAATAGTTTGAAAGGATGCTTTCATATAACATCAATCAAATTAGACATGCTACCGTTGCCTATTTAACACAGAATTAAACACAACATCATTGGTGCAAGTGCAAAAATAATTAAAGTTACTATATTCCCAATTCAAGGGGGTGTTTTGGTATAAATTGCAAAGTGCTTAAAGTAAAAAAATATACAATCACACAAAATGTGTAGGCAAATATCCAAATATCTCATTACAAGTTATCAATGAACTAACGATTCATAAAGTTACTGACGGATGTAGGTCGTTTGATAACATTCGGCAACATGAAACACAAAATATAAATAAAATACTTATATCGAACAAACATGAATAGACTTCATGTTTAGTTTATGAAAGAAATTCGATGATCTCACGATATAGCTGGCGCCAGAAGTCTAGACGCAAGTACATACAACTTACAAATATAATAAACAGATGTATTACAAGTCATTCATGTAGCTTTGTTATGCATTTTTCACACATATTTACTAAGTATAGCTTTCAACACCCCGGTCCCCGGAAGGTAATGAATGGTAATGGTAAACAACCATCAGAAAAAAAAACATCAACGTAAACAGACACTCATTAAGTTTGAAACAGATTTAAGTTTGCATAATGTTGTTTTATTAATTATTTTGGTGATTATAAGCTTTTTGCTATAAACCCAAGTTATAAAATATAAAAAAATATAAATACCCAGTAATAGTAAATAGAATCCCAGCATTCTTTTACAAATTATTCCTCGAATCGAACTATGTGAGAAGACTATTGCAGTCTTGGTAGAGGTAATGCAACGCTCGGCATCGGGTTTGCAATAAAACCGAGATAACATAACTCGAGTCTGGTTACTGTCAGTGCTATAAGTGCTTTTACAAACATATCTACAGGATCTTTCTGTTTATAAATCGCATAATCTTGGCGTTGGTATGCTTGCTTCAACTTCGTGTTGTTCAAGTTTTATTTTTAATTTGCCCACTAAATTATACGGAAAGATATCATTACATTTACATCATTGACAAATTATTATTTCTAGTCTGTCTAAAAGAACTTAATCCACTACAAAATTAACCAAAAGATACGTCATGTGCAAAACTTGGTCTCAAAAAGTGCAATGATCATTATTGGAGTCTTTTTGCATTTTATAGACAAGAATAATTTAGTTACAAGCAATAATTAACTTCAATTCAATCTTAATACTAAGCTGAAGTTGATATTTGCTCAGCAAGCACATCTCTTGCCAAGCGATCTGCATTCGCTACTATACTACCTAGTTTCATTGACAGGGTAGTTTGATGAATGAATTGACCTGTTGGAATGTAGTCGCATTACAGTCAACGTACTGGTATTTAATTGAGTTGACTACATACAGTTTTTATTTTTATTTTACTCAGCTTAAACAACCTATAAGCGCTTTAAGAGCTGGTTAAAAGATGAATGAATTGTAAGTTGCAGTTCTTTTATCTTGCACTTGCTTATTAATATTCTTCGCACTGGTAAAGTTGTCATTAAAATATAATTTACTACATTTTTTTATTTGATTTCTTAAAACAAATTAAAAAGTCATTATTTGGTCGCATAGCATCAGTAATACTACTACTATATCACACTTTAGCTCTATTAATGTGAGATGTTTACCTCAACCGATATCATTTTACGAGTGAAGGATGAATGTAGGTAATCAATTCCACTTGATTGGTCCAGCTAGGGTTACTGAGAGACCACCAAGCCTGGTAATTTTTTGCTGCTTCATCCGTAAAGACTATGGTGTCGTATTGCGGAGTAAACTGATGAAGGATTGTGATTAGTAGTACGCTACTACTATTTTTGTGATAGTAATTTGACTCAAAGACGCTTTTACCGTTGAATATCATCAACAAAATTTGTGGTTATTTTCTTCAACTTTTTGAGAGAAGTTATTTCCTTGTGTAGAAATAATTTAAGGACTATTATTAGAACTATCTTGGGTCCTAGCAAGGTCGACCAAGCAACCTGATCATGTTATCCCCAAAAATAGCCAACCCCTTGAGCAAAGGTCTATGTGCCCATAATTCCTTGTTTGTTCAATTGTTAAATAACTTTTGCACACTTCGTAATGTGAGAACGGGACGCTAAATGAATGATTGTCTATGATTCAGTGACCACCATTTTCTATTCGGGTCATTGTTGGGTCTTAGGAATAAAGACACGTACTCTTTTTTTATTTAAATGAAGATGTTTATATTATCCCTATCCCCTTTTGTTAATCTTCTTAAATGCTGGGACAGGAAAGTTAAATAGTTCCGAATGGTACGGTTCTATTGGTCCGGTAGGTAAGCTGCACTATTCAGTATTGTTTAAAAAAGCCCTGAAAGTTTGTGCGGATAGGTATTAATAATGCGAATACAAGTATAATAAATAAAATAATTTAAAAGACGCAGAAAATAGTTACTAGTATGTTGACTTGACAACCTTCTTGCAAATAGTAAGCCAGAAAACATCCAAATAAAAATTACGCTATTTAAAAAGGAACCCTAAAAACAACTGCATACACTAATGCCCTTGCATAGACATAGACAAACATAGCATCAATAGAAACAGGTTTCAGAATTCAAACTATCCCTTAGCATTAGACAAATAGATGCAAAGGGCTCTCACGGGATCATGGGACCTTCAAATTCGAAGGGACGATAGACCTTAAAGATCTATGGTTGTCTATTCTCTATTCATACACTTTCTCACGCTGGTCATGCCCGTGCAATTTTTAATTATGTATTGCGAATAAAAATGGCTGGCGACAAAAGGTGGTGAATAGATTAAGAATGGTGTTGGAAAGAAAATTTATGAAGTTTTTTTTTTTATAATATAAGGCCCCTATAATAATACTAAGCTAAGAATAGAGTGACCTGTGACAATATTTTGGAAAAAACACTACCATTTCCTACTATCGCTCGTTTCACAAACCACATAACACTCGTATTGTAATATTCCTCAATATGTAGCAGCTTCATAAACTACTATACTAAGTATTAGAAATACCCGAATAAGTCATATAAAAGCAACGAAGAGTTATCTAAAGAACTGTAAAAGTGCGTGCAGCTTTTAAATCACGCAGTTTTTTGCAGTTACTCAAAAATAGGGTAAACTAAAAGTGACAAGAAAAAAACATGAACTACAAACAGCGCCATGTAATCTTTAAAAAAAACTGTATAAAAAATCTAGAGGAGCTTCCGCCTTGTTATAGCACGGAAAGGTGGTACTGTGGACGTTTTGTTGTTTTAATTTTTCGGTGAGGGGCGACAAAGGATGTTATAGTGGGAGCCAAGGGCCATATGCTGTAGATGACACATTCTGACACATATGCTCTTTTAGGGGTCAGTTTATGATTGTTCATGGGAATCTTTTTGTTAATCAAATCTTTTTGTTCAATTGTTTTGGAATTAGTTATTTTACTTATTTCTTTATAATAGGTTCTGGTTTGTTGATGATGGTTTCATTACGGAAGCTACGATGAATGAAATCTTTAAATTTGAACATATTAAACAGGAAACGGAAGTCTTATAAATATGTTGACAATTCCCTGCCTTCTTCCACAGAATGTATTAGTTAGATGAACCCAGGCACTCAAGTCTAACACGTCCTTGACCATTTCTGCTGTTGTCAAATTGGAACGCGCCACTTAGCGGCTGTTCACCAAATCGTCTACAATTACTCTTTTATCTCATTGATAAAGAGCTGACTTCATTGGACTTGACAAAGATAATTGTTTTCGCGTCATGTGGTTATCTCAGCAGACGAAATAATTAGATTATAGGCTCATGGATATAAATAGTAATAAATATGGCTTCCTACTATATGATTCCATTCATGTTTATAATAAAATAATCCACTTTTATACTTTTGGACCAATTTTGGACATATGAAATTACTGCCTTGGTCTGTATCAAGAAACTTGGGCAAGCTAAAACAAAAACATTCAAGTTGTTCATAAACTCTTACCATCAGGATTATACTTAGTTTGATTTTTGAACATTATCTTACTAATGTAATGTAATGATAATAAGCATATACCGTTTAGCTAGGTACCCATTTAGCCGTTCTTGAGCTTTTCATTAGTTTAATGATATAATTTTTATAATGTTTGTTAATCACCATTTATATCTACAATTAAATTTAATTACGCTGCAACTATATGTAATATCTGCAACTTTGACCAGTTCAATTTTATCACATCTCTTCTGGTGGTCCAATTATTCGTCGCTATTGGTGGTCCTATGGATCAAAAACTTAAGAATTGTACAATTCAAAAACAAATCTATAGCTATTTTATTGACATCCAGCCTTTATGTTACATCGTCAAGATAATAGCTTAGAAACAAAGGAACTTTGCTATTAATTGATGGCATTAGTTTAGTATGAAGTTCAAGAGGGTGAAACGCATTGCAATAGCGAGGGTCATACAAAAGCAGCTGTTCATGATTAGCATCGACTGGTCTTTGCAAGTTGTGACTTGAACCTTTCACTATGAAATTAAAGTAGTACTTGGGATAGATAGTTCTGAAGTAGCTAGTAATTGTTATAAGATGGCGCTATTGACTACTAAGGACATATATGATGTGTCAATGGACCTTATTAACGTAGCCGTTCTGCAACTGGCTCCGATACTGGCTTGTCTATTTAATGAATGTCTCAGCCAGGGTGTATTTCCCTCACCACTTAAAATAAGCAAAATTTCTCCGCTATTTAAGGGAAAGGGTAGTAGACAGGACATTGACGGTTACAGACCGGTGTCAATAATACCAGCAGTAGCGAAGGTGTTTGAAAACGGCCTTAGCGACAGGCTCACAGGTTACCTGCGGTCAGTTGAAGCCATTTCTGACCGGCAATATGCGTATCGAGCAGGTCGCTCGACCACTGGACTTGCGCGTGAGGTTGTACGTCGCGTCATGGAGGCACGTGAGGGTTATCTTCATGTGGCGGTGTTGTGCTGTGACCTATCAAAAGCATTTGATGTAGCCGATCACAAAGTTATCGCAACTAAACTACATCACTACGGTATACGGGGTCCAGCACAGGCACTGCTTGTGGATATCCTCCGTGACAGGTCGCAGGTTGTGGTTGCTTCTGGAGGTCGTATTAGATCAGATGCAATTACCACAAAGATGGGTGTGGCTCAAGGGTCATCAGTATCTAACATACTCTTCTCTTTGCTATTAAACGATCTACCGGAGGCCATACACGCCGGTGAGACCCTAATGTACGCTGACGATGTAGCCTGTATTGTACGCGCAGCCAGTCACCAAAAATTGGAGACAAAGTTAAATCGAGCTGCTGCCCAGCTGTCTCAATGGTTTCGCTGGAACGGTCTAGCTCTTAATCTAAAAAAGACGCATTACCTCCATTTCCATTTAGGAGGCAAAAATCCTGTGCCTATGATGGTGCGTGTGGGTAATAGTGTGCTAGAACAGGTGACCTCAACTACGTTCTTAGGATACGAAATTGACCGCGGTTTGACTTGGGAAGCACATATAGGAAAGGTTTGTGGGAAGTTAGGAAGCGCCTGCTTCGCTCTTTGGCGCTTGGCTAGAGTGGTACCACGCGAAGTTGCCCGCTCTTGTTACTTTGCCACGGTACATTCACTCTTGACATACGGCGCCGAGCTCTGGGGGTGCGCAGCTGATTGGCTGCGTGCCTTCCGTATGCAGAAAAGGGCCATTAGAGCGATTGTGAATGTGCCACAAGACGAATCCGCGAAACCATTCTTCTCCATGCTGGGCATATTAACATTTCCGTCGTTGGTCATATACCAAATTGCCCAGTATGCATACACTCACCGGAATGACTACCGTCTGCGCGGCGACATAGTTGTCAAGAAGCTGCGGTATGCTGAGAGAGTGCAACCGGTCAAACACCGACTCGCAAAGTCATCCAAATTGACTCATGTAATGGCACCTGACGTCTATAATAGATTGCCAAAAACGGTCACCGAGGCTCCCTCGCTGCAATGTTTCAAGGGTAGGCTTAAACGCTGGTTGCTCGAACACACCTTCTATAGCTTAGATGAGTTTCTTAAATTAAAATTGATTTAATATATTTTATTGTTATAATTTCAATGTTCTGACTTTATAATGTTATAATTGATTATACTTGTATTAATTAATGTGAATTAATTAATTTATATTATTTTATTGTGACATGTAATACGAAATATTACCAAATAAATGAATATGAATATGAATATGAATATTGTGCGGAAAAAGGTAGAATAATTTACAGTAATTTGAGGCGTGAAGAAATACAATTGGCCTTATTACTGAGAATAAAAGCACCTACTTATTTGGACTTAATGAGGGGGGATAGCCAATAAAAAACATTTAAACAACGCATTTAAAACTAAGAATAAGAATAGAAAAACTATGACAAGCACTTCTCGTAGGTACTTATATCGAAAAAAATAATATTTCATTAAGTAGACTTTCAGCAGTATCACACAGCTTGACATGATCTGATAAGGTAATCTTTAGCGATCAAATTCACCGGAAAATTTCTCAACCAATTTGCTTTCTCAGGCATGAAAAATGAATTAAGATCTTAATACTCCAAAACAAGAAATTATCGAAATAAATCGACTTCAAACGTCAATAGCTGGAAAAAAACCTTCAATTTATTGTACTGTAAGGGTACAAAAGGGAGTTGTCCAGGGGAGTTTCACCTGGTTATTCCCCCTTAAGATTAATGTCTCAAGACGGCCGATCGCCCCCGCACATGGTCTGACATTTCCACCCCATGTGTATTTTTTTTCTGCATTATTTTTTTTTATTTCCTTCCCTTATTATCGGCTTACAATTACGAACACGCGCCTGAAAGGTGTTTAGAGAAAGGACTAATGAAGCATTTTGTTTATGTTTATTCATGTTTTGTCAATGGACCCCCCTTTCTTATTAAATGCAGGTTTCGTCTTATCTTAAATTATAGGACTTGAAGCTGTAAGGCAGTTTTTGTGGCAGCAGCTATATGACCAGAGAAATTTTATATGACATTTATGTTTTTAGGGGCAGCAGCTATACTAGGGAAACTTAAAACTACATTTATGTTGTATTGAAGTAATTATGCGACATTTATTTGTCCAAACAGCTTTGTAAAAAAACTTAAGGCCTAGATAGGCAGCCCAATGTGATCCTCAAAATATTAAACTGATTGTCCAGAGATGTTTACTTTATGGGGTCATTGTTCGAGTCCATAGTAATAGCTAAATTGCCATTTTATAGCGTGAACTAGGCATGCTACGACATACCTAAGATATGTACGGTACGGATAGACTGCATATTGGTAGAATGTATGTCGATGATTTTATCCTCAGTCAAGAAGGGTGAATTGAACCGTATAAGTGAAGTGAAACTGGATCTTAATCCATAAAATGGGTTCTCGATCTTGAACATAAAAGTTTTGATGTCACACTTATATTACTGTAAAATGTAGATGATAATTTTATTATACTTTCATATTGCATCTTTTATTTTTAATCAGCTCTCTAGTTTATTACCTTTTTCAACTTCGATTGTATCAGCAGCCCTCATTAAGTACATCCTAATAAAGCTGCACTCTGCAATTCATAAATTAACAAAATTGCGGGTAATAAAAAATACCTCTAAGTCAACGACCTCAGGGAATTCTCAAGGAATGCACTACCGGACGAGTTTCGCGATCGACCGGGACAGGTGATACGCCATCTGGCCATTGCCACGTGTCAACTATTGCCAATTTATCGGGAATTTGATTTTACAACGGTAACTTCCTTTTTAATCGCTAATGGCGTTTAATGTAGTGCCCATTTGATTTGTGGACGATTTTTTGCAGGTAGGTTAAAAATAAGTGGCCAGTGTGAGAATTTTATAAACTTTATTCATAGGTGTAGGTTTAATTTATTAAGGAAAGACCGACAGAAGTATGGTAAAATGTCCTCTTTTACATGAAAATAAACAAGCTAAAAGTCTTCTTTTTGTCATATGAGAGTGAATACTAACTATATTGGATGCATTACCACATCTAGCCCTTTCGCTAGCCTATAATGCTTGCTCTTGACATCATAATTTTAATGATAACTTAACATTGTTACTGAGTTTAACTTCAATTATTCGTCTTATTAAGTAATATGTTCATCTTACGTTCAACAAGTCTATTTATTCTACCATTACCACCATAATTAACCTGCCACATTATCTTTCTGCATATTTTGCACCTACTTTAAACTTATGGCCTTTAAATGGAAACATCTACCAAACAAAAGCAGCACTAATACAGGGTGTAACAGAAAGAGTATATGCAGTCTGAAGGATGTGAATCTGTCCATGAAACTGCACAACTTTTCCCAAAGAAAATAGGTCGAAATACGGGAGGAGAAACTTTCTTTTTTTTCGTTTTTCAACTTAAGTTTCTTAGGAAAAGTTGTTCAGTTTCATGGCAGATTTTTTTTTTTTTTTTTTTATTTTATTTTATTTAAAATACAATTGCATGCCCTTACAGTCTAGCCAATACAGCAAGCAAGTAAAATAAACATTACATGTTCGTCAATATATTTAAAACTACATTTGCGAATTTAGGCAAAGAACAATTGGACAAGTCAGTCCGCTTTGCAACCTCATTAAGAGTATTGACAGCCCTCGATAACGGACAATACCTAACTAGGTTGGTACGAGCTGTTGGTACCTCATACATCCTCTGTCTAGGACCTATCCTAAGCCGGGGATTCGGGAGTTCCAAAGTAAGCGAGTCTAGCACTTCTTTATTAAATGTTTGGCCAGTCAGTAACTTAAAAAAATACCTAGCCAGTGCCAGGTTCCTCCTGACTTCCAACCCATTGTATCCAACCATACCCATTATGAATAGGGTTGGATACATAAGTGGGTAGAAAGGGTAAACCCCATATTGCTTTAGGTATAGAAAACGCAGAAATTTATTCTGAATTCTCTCGAGCATCTGGTTGTACTTTAGTTCGTGCGGATTCCACACCATAGCAGCGTATTCCAGTCTACTTCTAACAAGTGCATTGTAGAGTGCTCTCACGGCAGTAGTATTTTTGAAATCGCTGGTTTGGCGGATAATGAATCCCAGGTTTCGGAACGCCTTTTTACAAACGTTAACGATGTGATCGTTAAACCTTAAGTCGCTCTTGACTTTAACACCGAGATCTCTTGCAGATTCAACCCTTGTCATCTGCTCATTACCTATGCGATAAGGACAGTGCAGCGGGAGCTGTGCACGGGTACAAGACATTACATTACACTTGTCGCTGTTAAAATGAAGTAGATTTTTATAACTCCACTTCACCACACTGTCTATATCCGCTTGCAAACGATTACAATCTTCTTCTTCATCAACTTTCAGAAATAATTTTAGATCGTCTGCAAATAATAGTGCTTTCGCATGTTTGACTACCTGGGGAAGGTCATTTATCATGATGTTAAAGCCAAGAGGACCCAAGTTGCTACCTTGGCTAACCCCGGAGTATGTATGGTATGGCTCAGATACACAACCCATGCACTCAACATATTGCTTCCTGTCACGCAGGTAGTCCGAAAAGAAACAAAGCAGATTTTCTGAGAACCCCATCGCGGCGAATTTCGACAGCAAGACGTCGTTATCGACAGTGTCGAATGCCTTGCGAAAATCAAAATAGGCTACGTCAACTTGACCACCTATCGTCCTATCGACATTCGGCATGACGTAATTCATAAATGACAGTAGGTTGCTCTCTGTGCTCCGTCCTTGTCGGAAACCATGTTGGCATTCACTCAATTGGGAGTTTACTTGGTCATAAATTTTGGAATGGATAACCAGTTCGAAAACTTTCGCAAATGCCGACAAGATTGCTATGGGTCTATGCTCGCTCACTTCCCTGCTGGTACCCTTGGGAATAGGGACGACACGAGTGGTTTTCCATCGTTCCAGAAAAGTTGCTGATTTTAGGCACAAGTTGAAAATATGCGTGAGAGGTCTCTCCAAAGCGTCTCTGCAATCTCTTACCAAGAAGGGTGGAATACCATCCGGCCCCACTGAATGCTTGGCAGGAAGGCGCTTGAGAGCTGCGCGTACTACCTCAATTTGTAGGGTCGTTATACTCACTCGGGGTTCATCCTCAGTGTTTAATAACCGTCCTACACTTTCGAGCGCTTCCTTTACGTTGAGCTTAGGGGGGGTTTTTGCATAGACTGAGTGAAAATACTCAGCAAACTCTTGTGCACGCCTACCCACTGGAACTTCATTCGCGTCCTTGGTAATCACAGTTGGGTTACGTTTTGACCGTTTAGACCTCATGTAAGTCCAGAATGATAATGGGTCGCTACAGAATTTTCCTTGTAAATTCTCCCTAAAAGCCTCATAGTCTGATAGAGCTTTCTCTTTTACCAGTGCTCGGTAGAATGAGAACTTGTCATAGTCAGCCTGATTCCCCCTACGTTTATATTGTGCATGCCACTCAGCTTTGACTTTTATGTCTCTTTTTAGTTCAGCTGAGTACCAATCAGGGTATGTATATTTTTGAACACCTGACTGTCTATCAGATTTAGTTGGAGTATTGTCATTTATAAGCTGATTTAAGACTTCATATAAATGGGATATTGCTTTTTCAGAATTCTCTATAGCATACAATGGACCCCAATCTACCATAAGCATTGAAGAATACAATGAAATAAAATCGCATTTCTTAAAATTCCACTTGGGGGTCATGTTTGATTGGGAACGGGCATCCTCGCTCTGGCAGGGTGGCAGGGATGAGCGATGCACATTAGAATTGTGTTCAAGGGCTATCAACACGCTCAAAGATGGATGATGCTGATCCTCGGCTACCAATGTTTCAAATTCGCGAGTCACTATTACATTGTCATCTAAAAGATTCGTCAAAACTAAATCTAAGGTTCGGTCATTTATATTTTTAATCCTGTTTCTTTGACTAAATTCACAAAAGTTAACAAAATATTCATAGTAATTATGTGTTTCTGTCGATGCTGAGTACATATTAAAATCGCCTAACACTACAACGTTTTTAAATTTGACAGTGATAGATTCTAAGATATGAAATAGCTTCATATATTCAGAGTGTTTACTACTTGGAGGTATATAGACTACACAACATAAAAAGGCGAATTTGTTAAATTTAACTGTGGCACAAATTAGCTCAAATGTTGCAGAGTCGATGTCGATACCATCTGGCAAAGGCACTTTTTCAATGTACAGATGTGGTCGTGGTGCAGCGGCAAGTAGTACACCACCTTGTTTTCGCCCATCTGCTCTGTCACATCGCAGCACTGTATATCCTCTGGGAACCAATTCACCATCATGGATGCCATCATAAGCACCTGTTTCCGAGACGGCGAACAGATCAAAAGTTGATACAGATATGTTCGTGTGAAATTCTTTTAGTTTAGTTCGCAGGCCTTGGGTGTTCTGGTAGTAAATTTGCACTTTTGGCGGCTCTGGTTGGTGTTTTCTGCGATTGGCGGGTTCGAAAATTACGGTGCCATACCCATTCACTAATCCTTGTGTTGATTGGCCATGCGTCCTTATTAAAGATCTTTTCAAATAAGTGATCTGGGACACCTATACGGAAAGATGAATAATCTCTGGAAACTTTGGGATGAATTCGGTTGACTGTTACATCTTCGGTTGCACACGTCACCTTGACATGTGACACAATGGAATCGGTCGACGTATCCGGGTGTAAGGACCAAACGTGCAGTAATTTCTTTTTTTGCATTCCTTGGAGCGAGCCAATAACTGAACTTTGGCCGTTAAGTACTGTCGGCCTGGTACTGTTCATAGACCTCTTTTTCTTCCTCCCCGATGCAACCTGCCAATCACCATCATGTCCTCCTTCATTGTCCATGTCCAACAGCGATTCATCCCGCTGTTCATTTAATTCTTTCTGGGCGGTAGCTGATTGTAGGTCGGCTTGCTTGGGTCTAGGCTTTGGGTTGTTATTATTTTGATTCTTATCTACATGCACTGTATTTTTATTATTTTTGGTAAGAGGTTCTGTAGTTATCCTTTCTACGTCTTCATCTACTCTTTTGTTAGTGGTTTTCTTTACAGGCTTGTCTTTTCTAATTAAACTTACTTCCTTCTGAACAGCTAATAATATGAGCTTCAAATCTAACACGGTATCTTCCAGGTTTCGTATGCGTTGATCCTTGCTTTCTAATAAATCGATTACGTCTTTTCTAAAAGAACAAATCTCATTAAAAACCTTTAGGGTAAGATCGCGATCAAGCACAGATGATGACTCAGGAGTCTCGTTAGTCTTGGCGAACTCATCACAAGGTTTGGTGGTATTCTGTAGAATTTCACTCTTATTTAGTTTATTGTTTCTATCTTTGTTACGAATGGTCACATACTTGTCATCTCTTGATATATTCAGTAAATCTGTAGACAAATCAATTGAAGTTGAATCAACGTTCTCATTCTTACTAATAGTTATAGTTGCATTGCGCGCATCTTCGTTTGGTGTGATGATATGGGGCTTATTTATTATTTACCTCCTTCATGGTCCATTATACCCTTTCTGATACACCCTGTATGTCATACACCATAAGTTTGTTTTAAAGTTTATTTATCGTCTAGCGCATCCCTTGCCATTGCGCATGCGCAGCTGTGTGGCAATCAACGCGGCTTTGTGCGCATGCGTGGGGGCGCGCAGATGGCACGGCGCAGCCGATTTAATGTGAAAATCGATAGTAGGACTGGATATTCGACGTATGTGGTGTTTGGTACGGTTATATGGGAGTTTAATTAGGTTAGTTTCCTGTTGTTTTGTAGAAGAGTTGATACGGTCCACCACCGTAACAAACGTAACACCGCGGTGTTGTGTAAATAACACAGCTAGCACTTAACATACCAACTTATCGGACTTGTAGGTGGTTTATCGATTACCTATGACACCTAATTCAACCTACCAACTTATTGGACTTGTGAGTGATTTATCAATAACTTATAACACATATTGGTTATATAGGTAACCATGACCAATTCACTGTTATAGAAACAATGTTTCATTCCTAAAATGGAACTTCTTTTCAGCAATTCGAGAATCTTTTTGAGTCAAGTCATGTGGCTATACAATTAGCAATCATTAACTTAACCAAAAGAATGGGGTCCAAAAATTCTAAGTGCAAATGACCCACTGAAGGCATAGTTGCTAAAGGGGCAATGCACTTTTGGACCACCGCGGCCATAACAATAGAAATTCCCCTTTATGAAGGGTTATTTCGAGAATCTGGTTTGTGGAACAATGGGATCTCGTGTGAATCTCAACTTTAAGAGTTCTCGAGAGGGTATCAGTTTACTTGCTGGATCAAGGAAATGCCACCAAGGAGATCTGTCTAGACTTTATTTTACACACTTAACTCACAATACGTCCTAAAAAAAAGGTGATGATGTTCGTAGAAAAGCGGGCAGAAATTGGATTGGAACGGCTGAAGACCGAGCTGAGTGGCGTGCCATGGGAGAGGTCTATGTCCATCAGTGGACTGATACAGGCTGATGATGATGAACTCACAATACGGTCATATTTTGTGAAACGCAGTGCTTCTTCTTCATATTTCAGTAAAGATCGTAGACGAAAGTACACAGACAGATCATACTTTAGCAGAATAACCCGCAACAATTAAACCCCACCAGAATTAGGTATCTTATTTTCAAGGAAGTACAAATTGTTTCCGTTGATGCTGGACTACGACTATTTGGATGATTTTCTTCTTAAACAATCATGAGAACTATGCAAAAAAGCAAATTTGAGGATCATAATATAATAGAAATCCATAACTAGATCGAGGTAGATCCGAACAAATGCGTTCAGCGATAGATTTATCACAAAACTCCATCTATTCTATACGGAACATCTGCATCTGCGTGTCTTCCTCAAAAACATGTGCAATCAGAGTCACCTACATTCAGGGGTCAAAAGCACCATGGGAATGAGATCACACAAAACACGACGTCATCCCGACGAATCACTTACAAATTTGGATAGAGGGACAGCCTGCATGCACCGATGACTTACGTACCCCTCTTTGTCCAAAACACCAATGTGCAGGCCCCTTAACTTTTTATTTTAAAATCGTGGGAATGTTACCTGTGCGTTCTATATGCTTTATAGTTATACACGTAGGGTGTTCTACCCTTACATTAATTATGAGAGTGTAATAAATAACAATCAGTATTTTGATTCCATTCACGCGCGATTTGGTGATTCGATGCAGTTATTGACGATGTACGATACGATGTTTCCGATGTCTTTGTTGTATTTTAGTCATATTTTTTTTTATTTAGAGTAAGAAACTATCATGAATATTTATGAGAAATTTTGTAGTAAGTATGGATGTAATAAAAAAAAAATAAGCACCTAAGTATCCATGAAATTTTTCGAACAATAAAAATGGATTAGGTGCATATCTCGTGATTTAAGCACTTCATATGGAAATAGAACAAGATATACCTGTTTCTTTAGGCGTAGGTATTCCATAAAGAGTTTCAGTTGGAAGCACTAGAATAAAAATCGCTCCATTGTTTATCATCATATTCCAAATGTAGGTTAAACGTACAGAAGCAAAACGTAACTCAACAGACCATACAATTTTCCCACTGTTTTTTAAACATCTCTCATTAATTCTTTTAATGGTAATCGTTTAAGAATTAACATGAACCATATACCACCCTAACAAACAAACATACATAGGGGCTGGTGGGAACGAAGGAGAACTACTGGGAATTATGGTTTTTATAGGAAACTTGGATGATATATAGCACTATATAGTAAGAAAATGTAAACACGGAAGTGGTAAACATGTCAGAGTTGAAATGGCAAAGCTGACGACCATCTGTGACAAAGATTTTATAGGAATAATAAAATAAGCCGAAGTTTCAAGAGAGGTGCTATTTTTAGCAATTTTATGATAAATTTTAAAGTTCATATTTCTTTCATGCTGGACTGGGAGCGATAGAAAAACTTAGAATGTTCCAGCCTCCTTTTCTCCCGGGCATGCTGTAGAAGTCAGCATAAGGGATTTCGAGGGTTAGTGTTTCGTAATTAAGGCGATGGGCTGACAACCCGTCACTATAGCGATACCTACACATTATAATCTAAATTGTCCTCAATGGCTGGCTAGGTGGACGTGGCTAAGGCGCCTTTTACTAGGCTTTTTACGCTCTGCCTACCCCGTAAGGGATAAAGGCCAGATTTTATGTCTGTATGTTTGTTCAATTCTCCATGTGTCTTATAATTTGTAAATCAATAAACCCTTTACGAAAATTTTACAATAAATTGGTTGCACCGAAAACCAATAAAACAAAATTAAATTACTAACAATAAGAACAGACGCTCAAATAATCAAATTTTAGTCGAAATTCGGTCGCCATATGTTATTTTCGAGCGGGAAATGATGTATATTGATAACTATTTAAAAAACCCTCATGCATGATAATGTTACTTTCCTTATACACGGTAAAATATAATATGGGGGCCTTTGGGAATATGCTCTTTTCTTTGTTTTCGACCCGCATGTTAGAAAGGTGTATTTAAATTTTATGGAGTTTAGTCATGGGTGCGGTTAGAATATACAGCATAAATTTAGATAGCTAGTTAGGTACAGCGAATGTGTATGATAGCGATTCAACCCAAATAGATAGCTACTGATTCTGTTGTATTTAGAAACAAGCACTCTAGACTACCTAAACATTTCCTACTTTGAAAACATACGTCATACATGCGTCATACCTATGCTATTAGGACTATCTAATCTTGTTTCCAATATAGTGAAAAAAGAAATTCTTGGCAAATACTTCAACTAAGAACACACCAATAAGAGTGCACTTGTCAATCATACGTCCCAGTTAAAAGAGCAGTTAGGCTGGCTTGAAAACGCTGACAACAGGATCTACATATTGGATAAGTAAGTATCCCGTCTTCGCCCCCGATTCTTTGTTACACAGCCTCCGTCGTGGGAATAAGCTCATACAACAAGTTTCTTCTATGGAATATGCTCTGTATATCGCTTTAAGGGCCTCAGATGGGAGATAACTCGTGAACCGGTTAACTATCGATGTTCAAGTTTGCCACAATGGCTTTTAAATATTTTATTAATCGGTTCACGCGTATCTTCTTGGCATATTTGAAGGTCAACGTTGAAGACTATAGGAATAGGAATTGAAAGGAAAAAGGTTAGGGAAAAGGAAACAAAGGATTCAGGAAATTACTTGTTTAATATCGGTGTTCTAGTTTTCAATAGCCTCAATATAGCTCCCACTCCTAGTAATATTTGTTGCGATTGTGCCATTTCTGGTTGTATTTGAAGGTCATAGGAACTGTAAAAGGAAAAAAAGGTTAGGGAAAAGGATGGAGGAAATACTTGTTTATTTTGTAATAATACGAATAGGTGCTTGTTCTTGTAATACTAAATCTACTAAATCATCATCTTCTATCGATACTATAAACGACTTCATAAAAAATGTTTAATAGCTATAAAAAAACGTTGTCCCATTTTAATAATTTAAATTGCCAGGGTTCCTACTTTCCCCATTTAGGTCGGGGTACTTTCAAGAAAGTGTCGAGCAGAGGGCTCAGCAAAAACCTAATTTGAATACACAATCTATGGTCGATTATCTTAGGTGCATAATTTTGAAACCACCCGGCTTGGATGGCACGCGTCGTACAGCTAAGCACACAGGCATAGAACCATTTATATCAAAGTTTTTATGTACTTATGGCAAACCTTTGTGGGAAGCTTTATACCGCCAACGCGTGTTCCATTCAACAAAAGATGTTTTTGCAAGATGATATTCTCGGTGTGAAATTGAAAACGCATTGTATGATAGGCAACTGTGTTGGTCTTTCGAATGATTGAGATTTATACGGGATTAAAGCTTTACTTCATTAATCCCACCAGGTGCATCATAGATACACCTAACCCCAAAAACATGACACTTCAAAAACATCGTAAGAAATTTTTGATTTCACGAATTTAGGGGACTTTTTTCCCATAAAATACATACAAACCTTATGTCCTAATAAAATATCGATAATCGGGTTACGTCTAGAGATTTTTTCGCAAATTCAAAGAGAGCTGATGAACTTTGACACGAATACACGTATAACCCGCGTTATGTATTCAAAATCGAAAAAAAAACTACAAAAAAGCCATTGCGAATCTGTCTCGGCGATCACAAAAGAAGTAGGTACTTTTGTCGGGAAGGTTTCAGTAAAGAATAGCTCCTTGGTCCCCCTGTCTTGGGGGCCCTTAGAAATGTATTACAATATTTCTTTGGGCAGGGTTGTCTATTGAAATTTTGTAAAGGACTTGTGCTATACCCACGTGGTCGGAAACCAGACTGGTCTGGTGGGGTATGTCACCCTATCGTCTGACATTTCAGATGCTTAATTGCCGTTGCAGGAACTGTAACAGGACTACAGTTTGTGGCTGTTTTGATGATTGATGTGAAGATGCATAATAAAATACAAATGTCCATAAGTATATACGAAAAGAAATCCAATGTCCATGTTTTTTTTTTACTTGGAATGGGTTAGCTCTTGACTCTAGATACGAAGGTCAGCGATGACCGTGACAGAGTCAACGATGGAGCGAGCTAACCCAGAAGACGCCTGTTAAGGCACTGGTAGTCTCATGCACCGACGGAACACAGCAAGCTGTTTGGCGCCGGACTCCGGTGAAAGGGTGGTCTTGCAACTTCTGCATTTTTTGGTTACGATAAGTCAACTTTGAAGCGCCATAAAAAGTTAACGCAACGCAACTGCTTTGCGAAGGCAGACGGATATTGTTGGCATTTGGGAGTTGGTCTTTACAATATTCTCGCCCGCCTGGCTCATAAGTAATCTGTTATATTAATCCAGTTCCGTCCATATATCCGAGATCGTCCATATATCGTGAGTCTAATTTAATTATTTAACCTTGTAGAAAAGGACAAAAGTGTTATTATTTCAGTGGTGAATTGAATGTAGAAAAAACGCGAAAGAATGATAGATTGTCTCATTACAGGGCCAGAACACTAACTATATGAATTTCCATCTATTTGAAATAATCGGAACGACACCTTGACCGCCAGTCAGTCATACAAAAACAACCCATCCCCCGTAAAATTGAATTCTGAAATGCCAACTATACTGTAAAAAAAAGTTGATTTCATTAATATGTGCAATGCGAGCTAGGTGCATTAGTTGCATCGTGTGAAAGTCGCGTCCTACACACTATTCACCCCAATTATATCGGTATTCATGCAGGTATTAGAGAAGGGTTGTGATCTGTAGATATCGATAAACAATCGATATTTGTGTGCGTGAGCGTGACGAATAGAAATGACAAACTGATAAAGTAGATACGAGCTTCTTCTTCCGATAATAATAACCTGAATGAGTTATGATAATGATTTCAAAATTTAAATATTTATTTAATGAAAATTAATGGTCAATTAGTCACGCTATCAATAAAGGAGCCATGGATTGAATGTATTTAGGAAAAATATAAAATGCTCAAAAATATAAAATGCTCAAAAATTAAAAAAATCTTATATATATTATAAAGTTACAATTAACAGTAACATACATGGCTACTTTTTACTGCAATGGGAGAACTTATTTTCATAGAAATCTTATTTTGCCGGAGGCGATACTGCGATCCGGAAAACTACCTAAGATATCGGTGAATAAAAATACAAATAGAAAGAAAAATAATTCGGAGACGAACTATTATACTCTAATCACCAAACTATAAGCTTAGTCAGGTTTTCCCCAAACTCACACTCGACAACTACCCAAGTCAATAAAAAAAAAAGACAATCCTCATTCTTACCCTCCCCCGTGACGTCACATCGCATGCTTATCGACAAGTTCCCAGCCCTGCGTCGCACCTTGCCTGCCATCTGCCTCACGAGAAGCAATTAACGTAGGGGGTGCCACCCTCTTGGTCGTTTACCTTAGGGTCGACTGGTCATTGTACCTACTGTTGTGAACTTGTGAGGGCCTTCTTTATTTTATTTTTTAGTTGGTGAAAATGGGGAAAATATTGATGAGATGACATGGTATCACAGCGCAGCTCTTGTTTCACGTTTTTCATCTAGGTACATTACATCTTATTAGTCTTTTTGGCACATATTGCAGCGTGGTCTCTACTGTTACTGTAAAATGCTTGCCTACATAATGCCTCTTCACTTTCACGTTAAAAATGCCAAGGTTATAAAGTTCGAGAAACAAACCTGCCGTCAGATAATTCCACTTGGAAGTAAGAAGTGTAGATAAATAAAATACATAGAAAATTACATAGTTGTAGGGTATGCACCTTTTTAACAAGGTCTTCGTCCTGAAAGCTATTTCAGCTTACAAATAAGCACCTAACTTTCCCGTTATGCAGACTACTAACTAATAGGTTCGTAATTAATTGAATATTATCTGCGACCACAAGCTGTAATATTTTATTTTAAACATCATGACCGAAGAATAAATAGAAGTATAAGGTATTAGAAGTAGCAGGTGCACTATAATGTTAGAATTTATACCGGTTATAAAGCCTTTCGAGTAAAAAGTATGTGCCTTTGAGTCTATTAGACAGGTGCAAATGTGGCTAGTTGCTAAGGAAACTATTACGTAATTAAAACTATTATTTCATACATCTGTTGCCCTTTCCACTTCTTTCTTCGTAACTTGGGGCGGCTTGTTATAACATTTCCTTTAATGACATATCTTCAAAGTTATAGTCTGGGTCGACCCGATAAACTCTACCACTGAAAGTTTGTTTAAAAAACTTATGACGTATCGTAATGATACTATTTCAGCGAGGTCCCGGGTTTGATTCCCGGCAGGGGGAAACAATTTTGTGTAGTTGTTTTTAGCATTGCAGGCTGTTCACCTTATGCCCGAAAGGTAAGATAATCCATGCTGTCGGATGGCATGTAAATTGCCGGCTCTGTGCCTGATTTCCCTCTAGTCATGTTAGTCAGTAGTGTCCTTGTATGTTGCGCAAACACTTGGGCACTAAAAACTAAGTCCCGCACAGAAATTCGGTTTGAAGGAGTACTAGTGTGATCTAGTGTGAAATTGTTAGTGCCTTCTAAGTAAGTTCGCTCCATCAGGTTTGTTTCGCTTTCGGTTACCTAAGCCTAATCTGAACCCGCGGTATACAGAACGATCAAATGAGTGATCGTAATTATCTCAGATCCATATAATAATAACTACTTAACTAGGAAGGCAGTTCAAAACTAGCTACCGACCTAAAAATAATAAAGTTCTCGTCATAACTCCAAGGCCTAGGGCGCGGCAGCCGGCTTTTGAATGAAAATTCATGACCATTCCATTCATCTCATGAAGTCACGGCATAACTAGTCCTGGCACATCCGCCCACCTACCAAGGCGCTATCTTCATCTAGGACTGCCAAGTTCTTGGACGACGATGAGATCTTTTTCGTGAAGATACTAGCATAAGAATAAATAATGGTACTAGCTAACCGCGGCCAATCGACTTTTTCCGAGGTTTGAGATATTTTACCACGCGGTAAAAAATTGTCTTAGCTTAAAAATCTCAATAATCTCGTCTAGTTGGTAAAGATAAATTAATGTGAAACGAACGAACTTTACTAGACGGGAGAATACAATATCTAAGTAAGTTAGGTTAGGTAGGTAGGTAGGTAGGTACTTACAGCGAGAATACAACCCAATGGTAAAATTTAGGTGTCAGCCCTAGTTTTAGCAATGTGGGTAACCAAGTCACATAAGTAGGTAGGTATCTATAATGTCCATGTCAGTAGGTACCTATTTGCATGTAGGGCCTCCAAAAAGCTTCAAGGTCTCGGAAAGCACGCAGGATAAACCGGCGCGTTGAAGGTTGAATGAGAACAACTTATTAAAATTCGGCAATAGTACCTATTATGGATGACTAAAATTAATAGGAATTAACAGTGTAAGGGACAGTGTACCACAAACTGATAGGGGTTGCTCAGTCAACAAAACTGAACAAATTTCACCAAGAGATTCTTACAGGAAATGAAAAAAAAAAGCCTTTTGCATACAACATGAAAATGTCCACCTAGATCAGACAATTTGTATGGAAAAGCATAAAATAATTTAATTTCCTGAAAGAATTTCCTTGTGATAGTTTTTCAGATTTGTTGACTGAGCAACCCCTATCAGCAGGTATAGGGTGCTGGGTGTGCAAGTGATTATGTAAGGAGGTATATTTTGTCAACTTGAATAATTTATTCTTAATAATGGTACCTACTAAATATAATAAAATTATGGTAATAGAATTACTAATTCAAGAATCTTTTATTCTAAAAGCTCCCTGAATGAAAGTCATGTGGATTGTAGGTAGGACAAAAATAAATAGTTTAGTTGTTATCAAATTATTATCTTCGGCCTTCAAAATGTAGGTAGTCAAACATAGTAACCGAAGGTCAATGACCTTACAATTTATTGAAATATACCTGCGAAAGAATTTATGTTGGTGACGTCGTAATAAATTAGAGAAATCAGTAAGTTATATAGGTACCTAACCTAGATAGGGATACGTACGTAGGTACCTATTTCGTTCAGCCAAGGATGTACTACTAGGCTACTTAATGTCCTCGTGGTGTCCTCAATGAAATGAATATACCTTACCTAGCTAGGGATACGTATTTCGTTCAGCCAAGTAAGTAGGTATAAGTGGGTACGGGCCAGGCGCGGATACAAGATTTGGCTTAGGGGGGGGCCATTTTGACAAAATCATAATAATATTATATGTAATGTAATGTGATGTGAGAATGTGAGAAATATGTAATGTGAGAGCCAGGGTTTTAGGGGGGGGCCATTGCCCCTATGGCCCCCCCCTTGTATCCGCGCCTGGTACGGGCTACTGTCCTCCTGTCCTCGTGATGTCCTCTATGAAATAAATAGCTACATACTAAGTTATTGACTTATTGTATTGGTAAACCGGCATGGGACAATGGCCATTCCGGCGAATCCTGGCGGTAAACAAAAATAAAACTCACTTTCTACGCTGCGCAGCCGCCGTGCCAGAGCCACCCTCGACGGCAAAGTTGTAGGATTCGCCAAAAATCCGATAATGCAGTTCTTCCTCTTCATTACTTTGATATTGCATCGCTTCCACACTAGTTACGGTCCGTGTTGAAATAAACCACCCTTATCAATTGACCTAAGACTCATTGTTACGACATTTTGCGAGAAATCACACACAAAGTCCTACACACATTCTCTCACGACGAGAAATGCCGCCAAATTCGCGAAAAAAGTAAAAAACAATAGACAATGAGTTTTTATTTTTTAATAATTTATTTTTTTAATTTTTGAGGCAGCGACCGCGAGGAATCTCGGCCGTAGCGCGCGCGGAGCCGGACTGGCTTGAATGCGGCCGGCGCAACTTGCGAGCGCGGGAAATAGCCCTCTCCCCTTCGCGCCCCAGGCGATATACCTACAGGCCGTGCTACCTATAATAATCGTCATGGAATTCCGAACTTAATAGGTAGGCCGATTTTACAGAGGATAAAGGATCCTGATACAGGTTTAAGTGTTGTTTTGTTATTAAGCAAATCATAAACTCTTAGAAAAGGAAGTACCTATAGTCAGAAAATAATCAAACGAACAACATCGCACACAACACGCACATCATGTTTGCTCTAGCTAGGCTCAGCATGATTCGTGATTCCTATTCCCATGTCCCATCAGGACAGTTATTTGAATTAAGTAACACACTAATGAACTAACTCGCCATCCAGCGCGGAAATGCAGCTGGAGTCATGGGAACTTTCGAGCCAGGTACGCTGCGGGGCGGACTTTTTGACTAGTTTTAAATTTTTAATTGTATTATTAGTTTTATTTAAGTTTAAGTTAGTTTTGTATAATGTTTCTTACTCGTCACTATTTTATGTATGTACCTAATAAAGATTAACTAAGTAAAACAATGCAAAGATGGCACATGTAGAGAAAAGAGTCTTCGCAAGAAAATAAAGGTAACTTCGCAAAATGTTCCTTTCGCAAAATGTCCCTTTCTCATAATATCTTTTTCGCAAAATCTCCCTTACGCAAAATGACCCTTGTCGCAAAATGTCCCTTTGAATATTTTCTAAGACTTTTTAGTAGGCCCATTCTGGGGGACATTCTGCGACGTAAGGAAAATAGGTAAATATTTAATAATAAGAACTCACTCCTCAACTTCTTTCTTGATATTGATGATGTAGTCCTCCTCGGCAGTGGTGGAGAGCTTCGCCTGCAAAGCCTTCAGCCTCTGCATCTGCAGGTATGACTTAGTTTCGTCTTCCATTCTGAAACAATGCGATTTTTTTTAACAATGTAGGTAGTATTCCACTGCTGTGCTGGACACCCATCCATACCGCCCATACGACATAATTTTTCCCACATTTCTTAGTACATTCTTCAGCTAATTTACGCAAATCGCGTTAGGTACCTTTCCTCATTACATTACTCGGACCAATATGGTGAAAATGAAAACCGCATGAAAATCGCCTTTTTGCGTTCGTCTGACATACGGTCGGGATCGGCTACAGAAACAGCCATCAAATCTGTTTTTAGCTGCAAATATCATGAACAAGTAGGTACCTAAAGCAGCTTTCGACCAAACAGCGGCAAGCTCAACAGGATGTGATATCAGGATAGGTTTCTTTCTCTATGATCCAATACCTTATGACGTAGCTAGCCGCCAATTCCCTTCCTGGTACGAGACAGCGGCAAGGTAACCAAGTAAATTACCATAAACTAGGTTGGTTCGTCTAGAAGGATTTCTTTAAAAGCTACGAGACAAGGCACATAAATTAGTAATTGACCTTTTGTCAACGGTCAATCACCTATGTACCTATATGTTATTCGCAAAAAAATTACAATGTGGGTAAAAATCATTCATTAAAGCATGAAGATAATAATACATAATCTTAGGTCCCAGCCAGAGACAGGAAGCCAAGAAACTTAGAAAAGCTAGTGCGCGTCAACGTCAGAAAAGTGTCACACAAAGTTGCCACCCAAAGCTCTTATCAGTCTAATCCGAGCGAGAACTTCATCTAATCCCTATCGCATCCCTTATTAATTTAACATGGTACAATTGGGACAAATACTGTCCAACGGTACAACCACTGGTCTGGTCCGGCGGGATGTTAACGATATTACGGAAAATTCGGGTAAAAATTTTAAGATTGCCGGAGTTCGACCCCATGGTTCTGAAGGATTTACGTGATGATGGTCAAACGGTTTGAGTCAAACTAATTTGATCGTATGCAGTTTGTTTGACAGGTATGACATGTTAGAAGCCGAACTATCAAGGGTATATCAGCTTCATTGGGCTTTCAACTTTATGAGAGTTCGACCCCATGGTCCTGAACGATCCGAATCCGAAACGATGGTCAAACGGTTTGAGTCAAACCAATTTGATTTGATCCTACCTATGCGGTTTGTTTGACAGGTATGATAAACATTTAGTTCATGTAAGAAGCCGAACTATTGTCGAAGGTATTTTTCGTAGCATCACAAACTGCGGCTTCTCCTCACGCAAAATAGGCGCTAATTGACGTCGAGTTGCGGAAACCAGCCCGTTTTACCAATACAAATACCAAAACTGCAGCTTCACCGGATAGATCCTTCTGGTTTCATTCAAGCTACTTTCTGAATACCTACCCAGGTAGTACGCAGTTTTTGTTTTGATGCGCATTGCGCCTTCTACGGGCCTTCCAATAAACAGTCAGACAGTACCTACCTACGTCTCAAATCGATATCGATCTATCGTCTTGTTACGTTACAGGGAAGGCGCAAAGTCACGTCTGACCTTGAGGGGTAGGTCTAGGTAGGTAGGTACTAGTAGAGTAGTCTACGTCTTTAAATTCAGTATACCTACTGACTGACTGTCAGGTACATACAAGGTAACCGAGCCGAGTAACCGGGAATAAAATCGGATAGATTTCATGTTTTTTATATTGCTCCAAGTCCAATGGAATCTAATCAAAACAAAAAAAAATAAACGGAGCGATGCGCACAGAAAACTGGCGATGCGCGTGATAGCGCTCCGCGGCGGCGGCGGTCGCAGAGCAAGCGAGTGTGAATGAGAATGACGCGCACGTTTATTTGACCTCATTCCAAAGATAATGATAACAACCTGTATTTTTGACGATATTATCGCAATGCTACAATAACTGCATGGAATTGACACGCAAATAATGCAACCAATGCGCCTTGTATGACACCAGAAGCGAACCAATGTAGAGTTGTAGAGTTCCTATTGCGTTTCATTGCATAATAATAGTCAGTTCAGTCAACAAGCGACATTGAACCTTGAATCGGCCAACAGCGTCGCCTATAAAATATTTCAGTAGACTCAGTTGGTATTTCAATTTTGTAAAACACCTCTATCATCCCCTGAATTAACTGTTTCCTTTCGAATTGTGAATCCGTTAAATATTTGAAGATCGAATTCGAAAATTCGAAGGAAAAACGTTATGGCTAACGGTGGCTCTACATTGCCAGTATTTCGTGGAAAATCACGATTTTCAGACATCCCTGGAACAAAACAGACCATAATATACGTCTTTAAGGTGATTACGGATTTATTGAAGTGATCTTTCGTCAAAAAAGTGAAAGAGGGAGCGATTTTGTGGTTATTTTCATACTCGTAGTGACGACATTATCGATCGAAAACGTACCTTGCACATGCATTCTTCTCCATAAAACGCCCCCAAAATAGGTTTCCGTAGATCTAAACTTACTAATAAAATATATAAATAATATTTAAACTGTTTCACTTAATAATTACATGGAAATTGCACAATAAATCGGAAAATTAGTATAAAAATTTTCTCCAAATCATAACCACAATTCGTTAGTATTCGTTACACTCAAAAGAGGACATCTACCATCCCTTTTTCACTTGAGCAAATTCACATTAGAACGAAAGAGACACCGAATAAACTGTATTTCGTATTCATCGAAGCGCCATCTTGACGGGAAATGATTGCATTGTCTATGGAACCAGTGTTACTATTTTGTATTTGAAATTACCACCTCTTTTATTTTACCACAAAAAAATATAAATTTAATTTACAAAGACGAGGATTATGAACTGCCGAAGGCCAATGGGGTTAAAAACTGAGAACTAAATGGCGCCACTGTTGAGTGTTCCTTTTTCCTGTGATTGGTCAGTAATCTGTCAATATCACAAAACGAATAGGAATTTTAAGCACGATACTTGTGAGTTCCTGCAGAGGGCGCTGAAACTGGCTAAAAACCGTTTCTTTGCACGGAAAAATCTATCTTCTAAACTTATAAAATCGTTTGTCCTTACTGACTGACTGACTGACTGATTCATCAACGCAGAGCCTAAACTACTAAAGCTAGAATCGTTAAACTTAGAGAGCAAGTTCCTCTTATAATGTAACCTCCCACTAAGAAAGGATTTGCGGATTTTCCCTCCCTAAACGGGTAAAAAGGGGGGTTTAAGTTTGTATGAAAGTCCGTCAATTTTGAAGGTAGGATCTTCAAATTTGGTATTTAGGCTAATGATCAAAAAATAATTTATACGTGTTTCAGCATTTTTGTATTTTTCACCCCTAAGAGGGTTAAATAGGGGATGGAAGTTTGTATGGAAATTCTGTCAATTTTGATGGCAGGATCTTCCAATTTTGTTTTTGGGCTAAGGATTAAAAAATAATGAACACGTGTTTCAGCGTTTTTGTATTTTTCACCCCTAAGGGGGTTAAATAGGGGATGGAAGTTTGTATTGAAATTCCGTCAATTTTAAAGGTAGGAACAGCGCGGGAACTCAATCCCACGGGAAAACTCTTAGCTGCGGGTGAAACCGCGGGGCGGAAAGCTAGTTGACTATATACAACGTGTAATGTATGTATGTATGTATGTAACATAAAGGGTATATGCATCGTGAAATGTGTGAATCTACCCATGAAACTGAACAACTTTCCCTAAGGAATATAGGTCGAAAAACGAAAAAAAATATTGTACTCCATACAAAATCCATCAGCTGATAGCGCATTTAGTATGGGAAGTCAATTTTTTTTTTTCATATATCGACCTATGTTTCTTAGGGAAAGTTGTTCAGTTTCATGGGTAGATTCACACCTTTTTTGACAAATCAATATTTTTACATATCCGAAAGCTGTATTTTGCTTATCTGTAGTTAATTTTTCAGTAAAGCAGCACTAAGAAAGCCTTCTAAACTATAAATTTTACACTTAAACTTATTTGTCAAACATTGCGTGAAACGAAAACGCCAAAACAGCATTGTACGACCTGTCAAAATTTTAGCTCCACCCCACCTAACGCCATCTAGTTCGAAACTGAAAATTTTCTCCGAAACGAGCTTTAAAACCCTCATTAAACGGCAGGACGGCGGCAAACGAACCCTGTCACGTCATTGCTACTAAAGTATTAGAAATTAGAACAGCCAGTGAACCTTCTTTAGTATTTTGCTCATAATCATAACAAAAAAATGCATCATGATAAATTGTCTTCCATCATCATCATGATCATAGTCATAATAAGTAAAATAAAATACAATACATAATGATGATCATGAGATCATAAATAGTCATCATCGTAGTCCTGAGAAAGATAAACTAAACTAGGTACTAAGGGGGACCCCTGCTCATATCCTGTGAGAAATGCAGCCATATCTTATCTTATCTTATCATATTTTCATGTCAGGTTTTTTTTTTTCATTTTAAGCCTCTTACGCACCATCCATCCTGCTGTACGTCCCGCCAAGGTCATGCACGATGCACGACGAAAAACGACAGTGAATAGGCTTGACGTACGTCAATAATTATTATTATTACCTTGCTGGACGTGCTGGATCCATTTTGCGTCCAGCAAGCGCCCCCACCACCGCGACCGTCCAGCAGATGGATAGTGAGTAGCGCTGACGTACGTCACAGGGTTGCCAGATTGGGCGATTTGTCGCCGTTCGGGTTACTTCAGGGCCTCCAGTGGCGACAAGAAAACGTTAAAGCCTCATACAAATTATGAATGGCGTTTGGGCTACTCAAAATCCGACATTGGGCGACAAGAAAACGATGAAGCCCATACAAATTAGCCCTTTTGGGCTACTTCCGATACAAAGTTGGGCGACTTAGACTCGCGGGCATCTGGCAATACTGGTACGTCTGATTCATTTTGACAAGCTGGCTGTACAGCAAATTTTTCGTGCACGATGGTGCGTAGGCTACATCCAGCACCGTGGCCTTGGCGGGACGTACAGCCGCGATGGATAGTGCGTAGCCGGCTTTACATGCTCATGTCACTATCGAGCATTTCGTTCGTCAGTACCTACCTACCATGCAACAAAACGAATTTCGGGTTTTGGGCGTTTTGCACAATCCGCGAAATGATCCTTTTTTTCGGTCAATGAGTGAATTAGGATTTTAATAAATTTAGGGGAGTGCTGATAAAAGAAAGGTGGAAAACTACTCGCTTGGTTGATTCTTTTTAAGTTAATCAATGAATATTTGAATGATCAAATGACCATAAATAAACCCCATCACAATATTTCCCTAAAACACGGCATCTGTTATAAAAATGGCAACATTATTTTCATTCTGTGAAATGTCAAAACAGGCGCGAATAGCGAAAATTGGTATATTTGTTTACATTCACGAATTTATCATTTTCTGGTCCGAAAAGCAAGCAATAATAAATTAATCAAAATGAAATTCCGCGCGGTGATGATAGACGCGGGTCCGATGAGAGAGTTTACCAGTAAGTTACCCTATAGTTTTCCAATAGAAAACACTGCTAAACAATCCTTACTTACCAGGCATTTTTGTTTTTTTAGACATTGTGAGCACTATATCGAAGATTTCCAAAGAATGTGTGCTGAGAATAGCTGATGATAAACTGTACTTCATTGTAAGTGACGAGAATAGTGGCCCAGCGCCTCCTGTACTTTGGTGTGAAATCCCACAAGTGATGTTTTTCTCTGAGTACCAAATGGTTGGTTTGGATGAAGATCACAAGGATATCTATTTAGGATTCAGTTCAGGTCTGTATTTTTACTTTCATAGACGCCTACATTATTCTTTTACGATATTTGACAATGTAAGAAAGTACTTTGCCTTGCAGGTTGCAAGAAAAAGAACATTATAGGTTAGTCTGATAACCTCTTGAAAGTAGTTCATTGTGACTCATAGTTTCTCACTAGATAGAAAAAGTAGATAGTACTCATTTCAGTACATTTTTAATGAATGTACCATAAAAAATAATGTCCGTTTCTTATATTTACAGCTAACTTTGCAAGATCGCTGGTTACATTAAAATCAGCAAAATCATTAAAGTTAAAACTCACAAAAAAGCAGTGCCCTTGTTTAACACTAGAAATAGAAATAGTAAGTACTGTTGCTTTATTCAATGTTTATTCATAATTTTGAGATACTAGCTTTCCGCCCTGCAGTTTCACTTGCACGCAGCTGAATGAGTTTTCCCGTGGAAATGTTCCACAAACAGTTATCTTTTTTCTCCTCTTCAACATTAGTTTTATTTACCTGGAACTGTTTCATGTTCTCACAGCCATCAGCCACATCGCAGCAGACAAGAAACGTGACGCATGACATCCCCGTGGCTGTGATACCAAGAAAAATGTGGGCAGACTTCAATGAACCGAGAGTGCCGCAACCAGATGTTAGTATTTTTGTTTATTTTTGTGTTTGGAGGTTGGCAGATTTAAGAGTCAGGTGATAAACTCTAGTGCTCGAGTTTTTAAACTCTCTAAAATGCCCCGACATGGTTTTTGTAATGATCACCAGCAAAGACAGCATTCAAGCTTGATATATTATTTATTATCTGAATAATTTACTTGTAGGGAGAGCTTGTATGACAGGATTCAACATTTTATTACACTAGTGGAAACTATATTACACAGTGATTTATCAACTTTGTACCGCATGGGAATTGACCTCACAAATTTTTGAATTGACTCCAAATACTAGTCCAATAGACGTGTTTATTTGCTGTCTTGTTCTTATGAAAAATTTGAGAAAGTGACAGTGCTATCGAAATGGTGCCTCCAGAATCGACAGCATTCATAAGTGTATGTAGGGATTTTCCTTTCATCCTTAATCCTATGTTTCTTACCTTTCAGATAACTATAGAACTACCTCCACTGAAGCAGCTCCGCACAACAATAGACCGCATGCGCACCATGTCTCCAGAGGTTCGTAATTCTCTATTTATAACTAGCTTTTTTCACCGCATTTTCACACGCCGCTTTATGAATTTTCCCATGAGAATCAGATAGTTTCCCGCTGGGAAATAAGCTTCATAAGATAGAATTTTTGAAATTGGTCCAGTAGGTTTTTGGAGTCTACAAAACTTTTTTCTTTATAGTATTAGTATAAAAAGACCGAAGTAGCACAACCAGAAAGTAGGTACTATATAGAAAACTTTATAGTCTAATCTAAAAAAAAAAAACTTACATTTAAAGGTGGTGATTCGAGCGTCCGCTGAGGGTAGACTTACATTGCAGATCAGCACCGATATGGCGAAAGTGTCTACCAGGTTTAAGGATTTAACCGTAGATAGTTTCGCAGGTAATTTAGCTATCACTTCTGAAGGGAAAAATCAGGGGTGTATGAAAGTATTACTATCTAGATTTCAGACTTATTTATTAGTTTTCCATGTTAGCAAGATACTTTTACACAGTAAAAATTTGCCTAAGTTAACTATTATATTACTCTCCATGCTTTTAGTTAATAACATAGAAAATCCTGTGGGACACAGAACAGACTATTGATTGAAATCTTTGGTAATGTCATTTACACAAATTGTATATTTCTTCCAGGACCAATAGACCATTCGGACTCAGAATCAGAAACTCAGAACGAAGATATAACCAGAGTGTGTGCGTGCAGGGTAGATGCCAAGAAACTATCTATATTTCTAACAGCAGAACAGATTTCACATATGCGAGCTCTATGTAGTATAGTGCATAAGAAGCTTGTGATATTGTGTTTACACACTAATGAAAATGTGAATTTACAGTTTTTTATCAACGGGATTGTGTTTTGAATTAGTGTTGCCAATCAATAGGGCACTATTGATTGAACAATCATCGATTAGCTATCAATTTGTTTGGCAACACTATTTTGAATGTAATATTTCTGCTATCTGTTCAAGGGTAGTTCGAGGCACAAAGTTTTGAAAAATAAAATGGGACAGAATAAGAAGTTACAAGACTTTGGGTACCTCCTTACATTCGTGTTGAGTATGAATGAAATAAAAGATTATTTTTGCACTAATTGAATTTCAATAAATTGTGATAGTGTTGTGTTGTGTAAGGTTTTAAAGTTGATTGAATTAAATGTATTTTAGGTTTTATAATGTTATTATAATGTTGGCCAAGCCAAGAAATAAAATAATTTTATACAAAATTAATTACTTTTATTGGATTGAATTATATCTAAACTTCACTGGAATAGTCAGTACATTTACAAAAGTTACATTATTTTGGCTCTTGAAAAATCATTTAGTTTTTGGAGGATTTACAAACAAAACAAATTATGTAATAACGATTTTTGAAGATTCAATAATACATTTTTATAACAAAACAACTCCTATTTGTATACTTTAGAAGCACAAACTCACATTTGAATCAAAGATGCTTAAGTCCGTCGTTACCTTAACTTCACAGTGAGATAACACTGTTCTATTACAACTAGAAATGGCTAGAATGATTGCACAGATTAAAAATACTGTGTATAATAAAAACATCTTGCCGGACGAGTCTTTACACATTCGACATTTACTTTTCGGACAAAAAATTGGCTTCCTAACTAGAAACTAATTATAAGTAAGGTTGAATGACCTCTCATTATCCTTCCTCAAAGTATCGTGGGTTGCTTTCAACTGATCCAATTTAGCTGCGATATGCGCGATGGAGTTGTCGATCCACTGCATACTCGACATGTGCGCGTTGAGGATGCGGCCTATTTGCACGATCTGTAGGAGAAACGTAAGAATTAAAGGTCATTATAAAAACAGTTCGATAAATATTTAAAAGCATGCTTTTGGAGTCTAATGGTAAAAGTGATCAGAACGATAAAAAAAAACATAGAATGTGCCAGCTGCTTCTCTTCCCTGGCATGCTGCGGAGGAGCCACCCCGGGCAACGGCAACACAGGCTTGTCTGTGAATAAGTCCGGCTGAATGATCCCAACAAAGCGGTGGTAGGCTCCGCAAGGGGCCGCCTGCGAGCCAGACCACCCTCTCACGGAGTCCGGCGCCAAACAGCTTGCTGTGTTCCGTCGGTGCGTGAGACTACCAGTGCCTTAACAGGCATCTTCTGGGTTAGCTCGCTCCATCGTCGACTCTGTGACGGTCATCGCTGACCTTTGTGTCTAGAGTCAAGATCCAACCCATTCCAAGTAAAAAAAAAAAAACTAACTATTGTAATATTGACGACTTTTTAATTCAAAGACCTAACTCAATGACCAAATGCACCTAAACAAGTTCAATTTTCATTTCATGTAGGACACACAAACAATCTAATAAACATATCTCACCGGATCATTGCTATCCTGACTTCTGTTGGTCTCGTTCAAATGTTCAATGACTTCCTTCAGATCCTCCGACATCTGCCGCAGTTGAGTGTCCAAGTTCTCTGCTAACGAGTACCTGAAATCACAATAACACTTATAAATATAAAAAAAAACTAAAAAAAAAAAACTGCTTTTTGTGTGTTTCCTTTGGGAATAAGATTGCTCTAAAAAAAAAACTTATTGTTCCGAGTATGGTTAGGACAATGCAGACTGAGTCGCATGAATTGAGATTGCTCCCAGTGTGGTTATGACAATGTAGAATCACCTGAATGTCTGTCAAGAAAAAGGATGTCGCTGCCTTTGCTGATCATTACTAAACCATGTCAGATGTCGCCTATGCACATTTTTTGTGCATAAAGTCTAATAAACAGTATTAAAACTCTGACATCAAGGTTTATCGGGTCGTTAAACCAACTTGATAATGAGGAGGAAAACGCAAAGCTAATTGCAGATGGCGCCACCAGCGAGTGTTCCAAAAGAGACCAATGAGAAGACGCAAAACTGATATTGACATTGACATTGATAGATTACTGACCAATCACAGGAAAAAGGAACACTCGCTGGTGGCGCCATTTAGTTCCCAGTTTTTCTCCCCATAGAAGAAGAATACATACATGTGTTCTCTTTCAGGATCTCTCATTCTGTCTCCGGAATCTTCTAGAAGTTGTTTCTCCATGGGCGCCAGTAAATCTTCTAGTTCCTTCTGTTGCGCTAACACGAAGTCTAGTTCATGTTCTAAGCTTTGTTGTTCGTTTTTGACTGTTGTAACTGCGTCGTTGAGTTCTACTATCTGGAATTTGAAATGTTTTGCATTTGGAAGAGATCGACATAAAATTGAAATACAAGAGACCAAAACAGAAGATTAATTTTTATATGGCCTTGACCTTTGGTGACCTTAGGACATGGTGCTTCTGGCATAGTTATTTTTTCACACATTGATCTTTGTAGCTTGTTTGATGACATTTTTCTCTCACACCGTTATTTTTTATATGACGTTGACCTTTGATGACTTTAACTGACTTTTCTGACCTTTTCCCCATTAGCAATGAGTGGGATAGATTATCCCACGCGTTGATCTGTGTGGCCTGATTGATGAACGTCTTCTCTTGTTCTTCTAATTCTAACGTCCATTTGTTGATGTTTTCTTCAAGTTGTGCGAACGATATCTGCCAGAAGGGCTGCGGTGGCGTCGCCGCGGATTTTTGTTTGACCTTGGATTTATATGACCTTGACCTTTGGTGACCTTTGTCTTACCTTTTCACCATTATCTATGAGCAGTCTATCCCGCGCGTTAACCTTGAATTTATGACCTTGAACTTTGATGACCTTTAACCATTTTTTTCTTACCTTTTCCCCATTAGCAATGAGCAATCTATCCCACGCGTTGATCTGAGTGGCCTGATTGATGAACGTTTTTTCTTGTTCTTCTAATTCTAACGTCCATTTGTTGATGTTTTCTTCAAGTTGTGCGAACGATATTTGCGAGAAGGGCTGCGGTGGCGCCGCCGCGGCTGCTGTTGTGCTGGAAATGACGTTACATCTTATTTATTGTGCTATGAAATGGAATTTAAAAATGGGATGTCTATCAAATTGTCAGTATTACATTTATGCTTTCCCGGCAACCAGATTCGTGCTGACACCAAGGCTGTGTCGGCTAAAGGTGCGTCTTCACCAAGAGCATTCGTTCGCGAATTGGCTCTCTATGTAATAAGCATGTAGCGTTTTTAGCGTGTTTGTTATTTAGTAACTAGCTTTTTGCGCCGCAGTTTCACCCGCAGCTTAACAAGTTTTCCCTTAGGAATCACACATTCATCATAGTAGCCTAGGTTACTCAAGGTAAGCATTGACAATTGGTATCAAATGAATGAAAGAATTTATGAAATCGGTTCAGTAATTTTAGAGATTATTCGTTACAATCAAAAATACAAATCTTTCCTCTTTATAATATGATAAGAAGTTACTTTTATCTTATAAATAATAATAGTCCTCCCACCGATTTTTGGTGATGGCGGCCAATCTCCTAGAGATAGGCCAACTGCGCAGGACTAGTTTTTAGTGCCCAAGTGTTCGCGCTACACACAGGTGCACTCTCTATTCCTTCAATCTCTTATTCTGATGAGACAATTGACTGACACGACCAGAAGAAATCAGGCGCAGGACCGACTATTTACATGTCCATCCGACAGCATGGATCATCTTACTTTTAGGACAATCAGGTGATCAGCCTGCAATGCCCTAACTAAACTAGAAACAACAACACAAAGTCATTGTCCCCCGCCGGGAATCGAACCCGGGACCTCCGGGTCGTGAGCCCATGGCTCAGACCGCTAGACCACGGAGGCAGAGGCACTAAAGTAACTTACGTGGTAGCAGTACTCAAAGTAGGCAGCGTAGTGGCCGCAGTAGATTTTCCCAGAAGCGACAACCCTGCTGAACTAGCCGGAGCTAAACCAACAAACAAACAGTTTTTATATATTAGTAAACTTACCATAGACAACCGCACGTACACTGCATAGTGAAATTATGTTTTTTATCAGATTTCTGTGAATGTTTTGGTTTTATTTTACGAGAATTTCGATCTAAATAAAATTGGATGACAGATGTCCAAAGTTGAAAAGCTAAAGATCTTGAAGTTTGTAAATATACATAAAGTAGGTGAGCTAAGCTAAGATTGTGTAGCCATTTTTGAAAACCATAGATAATAAAGTTAATTCCTTAACTGTTATGGAAAGTGACTTAAAAATAAAAAAAAACCAGAATGTAGCTCAGTATGCTTCCATGCTGGACTGGGAGCGATAGAAAAACATAGAATGTGCCAGCTGCGTCTCCTCCCGGGCATGCTGTAAAAACCAGCTAGGGGTTTCGAGGGTTTCAGTGTATTGCAATTTAGGCAATGGGCTGACAACTTGTCACTATAGCAATAAAATCATCTGTAATAAAATAACCCTCAAAACTTGTCAGACGTGGCGGAACGACCTTTGTTTAGGTCGTTTTTGCTCTGCCTACCCCATTAGGGATAAAGGCGTGATTTTATGTATGTATGTAGCTCAGTATTTGGGTAAAAAAGTCACCCTTAAGGAGGGAAGTACTCTAAATCGGGCTAAACACGGTCCGGCATTTGACTTTGTTAGTATAGTTAATAGTTGAATTTTCAATTAATCTATATATGGTTAGCTTCTCTAAAATATGGAGAACAACTAGATTCATAGATATAGTCTAAAAATACTATGATTACACCAGGAAATCATCAGAAATATCATGAAAAACTGGCGTCTCAATGCCGAATTTGAACAACCGTGACATTTCTATGAGCTTAGAAACAGCAAATGTTATATCGAAATCACCGTATAATTATGAAGAACATCATAATCAACTCTGTTTTTCAATACTTTTTGTATACATTGAGATATATGCAAAAATATATGAAATCGGCTTGAAACAGCCCCATGCTAGAAAAGGACAGAGCGCGCATTCTGTCATTGGTTTGAAAGGGACAGTTGCCGCGAGCACATAGACCCTTAACTCTTTAAAGTTAGAGTGAATAGGCATCTTCTAGGTGAGTTCGCCAATCGTCAACACGCTATTTGACTACTAGTCAAATCTGCAACTTTTTATGAAATGTCAAAAACAATTTTTGTATTAAAATACAGGCTTATGACGTCACTGGCTTGTAAATATTGACTAATCAAATCAATAACTTCTATATTTTTAACTTGATTATTAAATCGAAATATGCATGTGTTCATTAAATGATGAATGAGATCCATAGTATTTTAGCCATCAGTTTTAAGGTATAAACGTTTAGAATTTTTTTAGCCATCCAGTCAACATGCCTACTGTGTCTCTGTCGCTCCTGACCTGGCCAGTCTAGTCAAACCAATCAATAATTTAAAAAAAAAAACAATGCATTTATTTACAAACAAACCTGTAGTAGAAGCAGCAGTGGAAGTAACTCCCTTCAGCCCAAATCCTAGTCCCGTAGTAGCGGTGGTAGCTGTAGTAGCGCCAAAACTAGGCAATGAAGTAGAGGGCGCTGATGTTGCAGCACCGAAACTAGGTAGGGACGTAGCGGCTGAAGATGCGGGAGTTGGAGTGCCTGATGATAAACAATAAAGTTGAAAATTAAAATGAAAAATGATTTATTTACTAGCTTAATTCTAAATACATGCAGTTCGGTACAAGCAATTAAAGTACATACACGGTTTAAACAGGGGTTCCCTAACTAGGGCCAGGCCTGTATCTTGGGATACCAGATTAAATTACGTTGAGTTGAGTGTTTTTAGCAGTATACTTCTACACGGGGTGTAAGGGACAGCGTCCCGCAAACTTATAGGGGTTGCTCAGTCAACGAAACTGAACAACTACCACCAGGATTTTTTTTTTGTTTGGGTCGTTGACGCTCTGCCTACCCCATTTAGAATATAGACGTGATTGTATGTATGAATGATTAGAAATTCTTACAAGACAATATATCTGGGTAATAAGGTTAAAATATTTTAGCCTTTACCAAAATTTAGTCCCGTCGAAGCGGCTGTAGAGGCAGGAGTTCCAAAGCTAAGACCGGTAGAGGCGGGCGCTGTAGAGGCAGGGGTGCCGAAACTAAGGCCTGGTGGAAGGTAAAACATAGTTTATGCCTTATTGAAAGGTCAAGGTCAAATTAGAGTAACTATTGGTTTTAGAACCAAGCCAAAACTGAATTTAAATCAGGCCCGGTGGAAAACGTAAGTGTCAAACAACGTGAAACTATTAAGATAAAGGTCAAAAAGAAAGGTCAAATAGGACGGTCAAATAGAAAGGTCAAAGAAACGTCAACCTAAAGGACTTATACACGACACGAGAACAAAACGATAGCGAGTATTATTTACTAACAGCGACATCTATGATTTTGGTTGTGAAAATCTCTCTGGTCGTCGTAAACTTTTAGATTATTAGAAACTATTACGTGTAACAAACAGAAAACTGGCTTACCAGTGGAAGTGGCAGCCGTAGAAGCAGGTGTGCCAAAACTCAAACCAGTAGATGTGGGTGCAGTAGGGGCGGACGCTCCAAAACCGGTCACACCAGTAGATGTAGGCGCCGCTGTTGATGCTGGAGTGCCGAAGCTTAGACCTTTTATAAGATAGAAGAAAATATAACTTAAGGAGGGAAGTAGAGACACGGTCCGGCATTTCACTTTGTTATGATAGTTAATAGTTGAATTTTCAATAAATCTATATATAGTTACGAGTAGCTTCTCCAAAATATGGAGAACAACTAGATTCATAGATATAACCTAAAAATACTATGATTTCACCAGGAAATCATCAGAAATAACATGAAAAACTGGCGTCTCAATGCCGTATTTCAACAACTATGACATATCTATGAGCTTAGAAACACCAAATGTTATATCGAATTCACCGTATAATTATGACGAACATCATAATAAACTCTATTTTCCAATACTTTTTGTGTACTTTGAGATATATGCAAAAATATATGAAATCGGCTTGAAACATCCCCATGCTAGAAAAGGACAGAGCGCGCATTTTGTCACTGGTTTGAAAGGGACAGTTTCCGCGAGCACATAGACCCTTAAAGGTTAAACCGCACTAGAAGGACGCGACGCGATACGGAGCAACAGTTTTCTTTAGTACATTTCATTAATTTTGCTGCGGCGTGTCAAGTTGCTGCAGTGCGGTATATCTCATACATTTTCATACAAAAATATTTTATCGCACCGTGTTATAGGTCACAAGTGGCCAAAAGATCAAATTCCAGTAATATGTTGCAAACTCAAAAGGTCAAATGATAAGGTCAAATCAAAGTTATATGAAAAGGTCAAGGTCAAATACAGTTTTTTTTATACAAATCGTAGCCGGCATGACAGCAAATATAGATATATCTCATCATCATATAACAATAACATCAAATAAAATAAAATTTATTTAAAAGGCATTGCTAGTATACTTTACCTGTGGAAGCCGGAGTGGTAGTGGCCCCAAAACTAGGCAAACCAGTGGATTGAGTACTGGGGGCGGTACTGGCGGGGGCGGTAAAGCTGAGGGTCGCTGATGTGGGGGCGGCAAACGAGAGGCCGGTTGATGCTGGGGCGGCTGATGTGGGGACACCGAAGCTTAGACCCGGTTTGGTTTGAGCTGCAATAGTACATTACGATACAAGTGCGGTGCGTTGATAGTTACAGCCGAGGCGATATTGCTAGCCCGAGCCGTAGGCGAGGGCTACAAGAAAGCAGAGGCTGTAATTATCAAACCGCACGTATGTCGTACGACGTTTTATAACATATTTGCGAGGAAATAGCTAAAAAATTAAAACAATACAGCGAAAAGAAAAAAAGCGAGGAATAATTTTTACTCGTTCACAAATTAGCGATGCGCGCGCATCCACAGGGGTACGTTCAGTCGACCCAGTTCGATATTTATACCGATCGAATCTTATACTAGTGGGACGCACTGAACGTGCACCTTAGCTGCTGTCAGATAAAACCTCACTTCCGGTGCGCCTCTGAACGGGCCGGATAAAAATTAACCTAGTCGAAATTTCGTCTGCCAGGTGTCTCTGAACGGGCAATATAATTTTTAACCAGGTTAAATTTCGATCGATCGAGCGTTTCTGAACGTACCCCAGATTACCTAGTATATATCGCGCAGCGCTTTTTTTTAAGGCAAAGCACAAAAAACCAGCCAGTATTACTAATAAACTAAATTAATATTTTTTTTATTTTGTTACAGATAAATGGTTGTAATTTATTGTAAAAATTAATTAAATCAATGAATTAAATGTTTATTTTATTATACTTTATCTCCCAAAGTTAATTTTATTTATAAAATGTTGACCACTTTTCTGCCATAAAAACTCTTTGCTAAGATTTAAAAAAGTACCGTTCGATAAACCGTGCGTTTTACCTAATTAAAAAAAAAACTCGTGTGTTTTACAGCACTCGTGCATTTTACATTACGATTACGCTCAAGTACGTAATAAGATACAATACAATATTGAAATTGGTGTAGTAAGAGACCCTTTACGAGCAAATGTGTTATAAAATACATTGTTGTCTTTAGTTGTTCAGTCTGCATTTTTCATCTTTGGAAGAACTTGTACACTGATATATGAGAAATAAAAACCAGAAAGCATGGAGACTGACACATCATTATCCCACAAACTGACAGGGTTGCTCAGTCAACGACACTGAACAACTTTCACCAGGATTTTTTTTTAGGAAGTGAAATTTATTTTTGGCTATTCCATACAAAGCGTCTGATCCAACTGGACATTTTGTATGGAAAAACCAAAATTTTCTTTCAATTCCTGAAAAAAAAACTGGTGAAAGTTGTTCAGTGTCGTTGACTGAGCAACCCTGTCGGTTTGTGGGACGCTGTCCCTCATGTTTCAGATTTCCACTGTTCCTGAAGATGGACAGGAATGGTAGCTTAGTCGAGTATTGTGACTCGAGTACTTTGTTCGATATTGCATAATTATAATAATTATTACTGAGTAGAGTCATACAGTAAGTATATTACCAGTTCAGTTACAGTAACTGCCTCCGTGGTCTAGCGGTCTGAGCCATGGGCTCACGACCCGGAGGTCCCGGGTTCGATTCCCGGCGGGGGACAACGACTTTGTGTTGTTATTCCTAGTTTGGTTAGGACATTGCAGGGTGATCACCTGATTGTCCTAAAAGTAAGATGATCCATGCTGTCGGATGGGCATGTAAATAGTCGGTCCTGCGCCTGATTTCTCTCTGGTCGTGTCAGTCAATCTGTCCCATCAGAATAAGAAATCGAAGGAGTAGAGAGTGTTCCTGTGTATTGTGCAAACACTTGGGCACTAAAAACTAGTCTTGCGCAGTTGGCCTATCTCTGTGTGAAAATCGGTGGGAGGACTATATATTATTATATTACCAGTATTTGCAGCAGTAGATTGTGGTGAGGCGAAGCTAAACCCACTCTGTGCAGTGGTGGAGGCCGCTCCAAAACTCAACCCTGTTTGTGGTTGAGTCGACGCAGTAGGTTGAGGGGTTGATGTTGGTGCAAAACTGAACCCGCCTGAAGCTGAAATGTTAAATACATACTTAATACTTACGCATAGGCATACATGAGATCATGCATGTATTCTTTAATTACTTCCATGCTGGATTGGGAGTGATAGAAAAACATAGAATGTGCCAGCTGCATCTCCTCCTGGGCATACTGTAAAAATCAGCTAAGGGATTCGAGGGTTTCGGTATTGTATTTAGACGATGGGCTGACAACCTGTCACTATAGCAATATACAGATCAATCTGCAATAACCCTCAAAACTTGTCAGACGTGGCGGAACGACCTTTGTTTAGGTCTTTTTTGCTCTGCCTACGCCATTAGGGATAATGGCGTGATTTTATGTATGTATTCTTTAATTACAGGACGGTGGAACGTTTACGGCTCTGGAAAATGGGGGGATGTTTTATATTTTATATTATTTGCTGTAGTAGGGTCAGCCGCGCTTAGTGTATTAGTAGGTCTGGCTGTCGCGTTGCTTACACTGCAATAGTCTAAAGTCTCTCTCTACTATTTTTTACTTATACCTGGGAAAAGAAGCGGCTAACATGGAAGTTGTTCTATGAAATCTAGGTTTTAGCATGGACTAACTACTCTAGAGGACTGACTAACCGCCATACTAGAGAGCGTACCTCGATACTCGATAAAAAGGTCAAAATGCGAGCAAACCTAGATGGCGCTGGCATATTGCTCGAAGAGTCCTTTGTTAATATAGGTCAAAAAATCGAAAAAAAATCAATAACAACTTGAACCAAATTATCTTTGAAGATTTTTAAAGTAAAAATGCACAATGAGAAATGCTGTTTAAAACATCTGAATTAAAATACATATTCAGTTTACACAATATTTCGCTAATGTCAATAGATGGCACTGCTAAGTAACGGTGTACGCAGTTTATAAGGGAGGTTGTCAGTCCTCTTTGTTTTATTCGTCCATGGTTTTAGTTTTTTTTTTCTTACCTGGGGTACTCCCAAAGGCCGGTGGTTGCGTAGACGTAGCCTGTGTAGTGGCTCCGAAACTCAGTCCAGACGGTTGATTAGTTGCAGCAGGAGCGGCCGCGGAGAAACCTGACGCAGGGGTGGAGGTCTGACCGAACGAGGGTTGTGCAGCTGATTGGGGGGCAGGGGTGCCGAATGATGGGGCTGCGGGAAACAATCAGTCTAATTAATAATTAGTTTTTCTAATTGTTGCTTCTATGCTAGAAAAATATAGAATGTACCAACTACATTTCCTCCCAGGCATGCTGTTAATAATTTATTACGGGTTGCTTCCATGCTGGACTGGGAACGATAGAAAAACATAGAATGTACCAGCTGCATTTCAAGCCAGCTAAGGGATTAGAGGGTTTTAATGGGGTTGATAACCCATAACTATAGCAATATACTAATCATCTGTGTAATAAAATCTTAATTCTTCTCAGAAGTGGCAAACCGACCTTTGTTTAGGTCGTTGATGCTTTGCCTACCCCGTTAGGGATACAGGCGTGATAGTATGTATGTATGTAAACAGTTATTATGATCTAGGTTAATTATACCAGTGGAAAACGTGTCACAGCATATTTCTTACCAGCAGCCCCGGCAGTGGAGCCTCCAAAGCTGAACCCACCCCCAGGTTTCCCAAACGCTGTAGATTGTCCGAAGGCGGGTGCTGCAGCAGTAGGGGCGGAGGCGCCGAACGCGGGGGCGGGCTGTGTTGATGCCTGGATAAATAGAATATAAAATATATTTCCATGCTGTCGGATGGGCATGTAAATAGTCGATCGTGCGCCTGATTTCTCTCTGGTCGTGTCAGTCAGTCTGTCCCATCAGAATAAGAGATTGAAGGAATAGAGAGTGCACTTGTGTGTTGCGCAAACACTTGGGCACTTAAAAAAAAAACTAGTCCCGCGCAGTTGGCTGATCTCTGGGAGATTGGCCGCCGTCACCGAAAATCGGTTGGGAGGACTATTACTATTAGATAGAATATGGCAGGGATGGCGAACCAGTGGCACAACGGTGGTGGCACGCGATAAAATATTTCGGGCACGCTACCGATCAAAATAGTAACAAAATTAACTAATTAACGCGAGTGATCCTACTTGTAGTAGTTTTTTTTTATTTTAATTTCGTGAAAAGTTGAGCTCGCTTCGGTCGCTTTACGTATTCTTACTACTGCGTATTTCTTTTTGTGAACTCGCTACGCTCGCGTTACGCATTTATATGCGCGTTTCCAATGATCGATGAACATATTGACTAGCTTAATGGACAAGACTCCTAGGTTCGAATATCACGTTATAACATACCTTATATTAGTGTTTAGATCATGTAGATTACCCTAGTTTTTATTTCAGCTCGATACATGCAGTATTTCCAGAGATATGACCGCGAGAAGTTAATGCATCTTTTTTCAATTTCTAAAATAACGGGTGCTCGCGGTGTCGCCGATGTGACGTCATCTTTAAACGTGCCGCGGCGGCGAACTGTGAAAGCGGCGTATGCAGTACTGTGGTTTATATTGCGTTATATTTGTTTCACGCATAGAAATATTAATTTTATCGCAAATATTTTGTTATTCTGAGTTGTGAACTGCCTCTGTGGTCTAGTAGTCCTGCTCCCGAATGTCTACTAAGCTCTCAAGCCGCAGGTCGTGTATTCGATTCCCACGGGGGGATCATAAAGTTGATATATGTTAATTTATTACTTTGTAGGAATTTTCTCAGTTTAGTTATGACGTTATAGGCTGCATCACCTGACGTAAAATAAAAAAATCCGCTCCTCGGAAGGCACGTTAAGGTGGCAGGCCCGATCGTTGTCTTTGATAGTGGTAGTTACACAAACCATGATAGAGGCATATTAGGTGAACTATTTAGGCGGTTTAAAAACTCTGTCATAAGGTTTTATCATAGTTCTGCCGTCCTTTAGCTAAAATGCCGTTAAGTGCAAAAACCATATTTTGAGATAGGCGGGATTTAATGGAAAACTATCGCTATTTGAAAAATAAGTAACGTATGAACAAATTTGAGGTATCACCTAATAGCTAATGAAAAGATCTATACAATGGTGATAAGTTTACACCATATTGTAGAAGAAAATTTCAAGAAAATGGGAATTTTCTGTTATCGTTAAGTATTTTTTCAAGAATCAATGAAATAATCCACCACTTAAATGTCGCTAACACTACCTTAACGGCGTTTTAGTGTTTGGTTTTTATAAAAATTGAGTGACTTTTACAAGACAGGAATAATTTGAATATTTCCTTGACTAAAAAGCCGTTAAACACTTTAGAGCTGTTATTGTGTAAAAAAACTGAACTCTGAATATTAAACATTACATGACTAAAATGCCGTTAACGTCATTTATCCGCTTCTTACGTATTTTATGGTTATTTTTCGGACTAATACAAAGCTAAAATGCAGTTAAATGTTAAACCTTGGTCATTAACGGCATTTTAGTTTTGGATTCATAGTATATTATTTTTCACAATCCAATTATTTGCAATTAAATGCAAAAATAATGAACGGTTTTAATCACATTTTAGAGTTGATAATTCGATAAATAACAGATTTACTTATAAAAATATCAAGCCTTTTAACTTAAAAAATGATATCTGTTTTCAAAAAAATGTGCTTATTTACCATTTATTTAACATACTAAGACCACCTTTAGTTAATATCAGAAATTTCTTTTTGCGAAAGTTGTCTGATATGAATGTGAGGGTATTAGTAAAATTGATTGGTTAGCAACATATGCAATTTGAGTGTCAGATTTCAGAGACAAGCAACTTTTAATTCAAACCTGAATTAATTATTAAGGAATATATAAATTAAGGACCATCATGCTCCAGTGCAATCGAAACAAATATGTTTTATCTATAGCTCACTAATAATAACGTGATAGGTATGATTTTCTAAACACGTCCAAGATTAGATACGCCGAAAATTTTAAAAGAAAGGGCACAATATTGTAAGTGTAAAATTTAATTCCAGATTTACAGAGACGACTTATCCACCAGTCCTAAGAAAACGGTGATCTGACTAAAGTTTATCTGTTTCTGAATAAACTAAGAGTGCATATATCTCGAAGTCTTTCAAATTGCTATAATAGTATCCATATTATCAATGATTTACCATTTTATTTTTCATCTTTTGAATAAGATACCATTTATATATCTTTCATCTAAGCAAACTCTCATCTCCATGTTCATTGTGACGAATGTTTCGAACCATTTTTCAAATGCCGTTGACTATATTCCATTATTTTGTGATATGCTTATTTTTGTCATCAATATTTTAGCTTCTTTCTTCGCTTATATCCTACAAATACATGTATAGTATGTTCGTTATAGTTTAATAAAATATAACATTGTCCAAAAAATCTAATCTATATTTGCGAAATTGTCATCCCATACCCAATTCTAAATCTGTTCTGAGATGCTTGAAATGGTGACTCATCACAATCAGCAATTAACTACTTTTTAACCAAAAGGAACCTCATGAAAAGTGGTTCATCATCAATCAGATTTCGAAGTCGATGATAAAGCACCACGTTTATGTAAATATCTCTGAAACATCGACGTCACCAAATCAAAAGTAGACAGTATTTACGTTACTGAATTACAGTACCCAATGTCTCCAATACTTTGAAATTCTCCTTGCTATATTCCGTTTAATCAACTTTCTCGGGAGGTTGTGAACTTGTGAATTGCTATTATAGATAACTGTTAAAGCGTTGGTAGAGCAAATGTATGAAAATACATTCTCTATGTGATGCAATACCTCAGCCGGCGTAATGCTGGGCAATGATTTATCGCATCTTCGCTCTTTTTATAAACAATAAAAAATGCTCTACTTTCTCTCTCTCATTTTATGCCAATTTAAGTACTACAAGTTCCTATGTTTTAGTCGCTCAGAAGCGATCCTACAGTCACTTTCAGTGTGTTTCTGATTAATATCAGAAACTTTAGCTAGTAAATTAATTCCATCAAAACGAAAACATTAAAAATCGGCAGTCTCTGCACATTTCTCGAATTGAATATTTGACGATATTTCTTTTTTTGAGATAATATCGAAAAATATAGGTGATAGCTATGATATTCAACCAATGTTGTTAATGAATATGGATACTTTTATGTTTCGGGAGTTAGTTAAGTGCATGAAGACGGTTCATATATTTATTTCGAATATATCGGATTTAATTTATCGTTTTGTTTTTGATGATAGACAGGGCGACTTTAGCTTTCACAGACAGATCAAATAATAAAAGTTGATAACAATACGAAAGTAAATTGTAAACAACAATATAATACCATTCAATTAAAAGCCAACCTAATTAAGTACTGACCTAAACAAAAATCTTTTTAAGTTGCTTATAAAATATGTCCTTAGCAACGTATATTTTAAATAATCTGCATTTTCTTAATCCTAAAAAAAATATAGGAACCCAACATTTCTTGCCTGTAACTTGTAAATGAAAAAGGGGGGAAATAATAATTTTAATTATCTTAATACAATACCAACACAACGTAAAATTTGGGTGCCACACATAACGGCTGGCTGCGATCCTTGTATGAACGCGAGAATAGATAACGGCTTTTTAGCGTAGTAACAGGAGTTAGCGGCATTTTAGTGTTGAAAATGTAAACAATATTCTTTTTTAGTATTTTTACCATGCCGTTATGATTAACTAACTATTGTAAACATTCAATAAAAGTGCGCCAAAATACAAGTCTAAAACGCCGCTAAACATCTTTAACGGCATTTTAGATTAGTTTTATTACATAACGGCTTTATAGTCTTGGATTGGAATATCACTTGTGTACAATTACTAAACTAGAATGCAGTTAAAGTACTTTAGCGGCATTGTTGAGTACAAAAATCATTTAGCGGTGTTTTAGCTTAGTAAAATGCGATAAAAATATAAACGAGATTAAGGTTAAAGTCACCTAACCGCGTTATAGTTATGCAATTATAACTAACGGCATTATAGAATTGTAAACCTGTCGAAGTTTGGCAGTTAACGGCGTTTTTCGTTTCATTATCTCAGCAATGGTAATAAATAGAGAAAAACGGGTTAAATCAGTCGATAGAGAATTTTTTTCTGATTACGATGGGCAGAAAAAGTAAAAATCGGTCAAAAGTCACTTAACGGCATTTTAGCTTAAGGACGGCAGAGTTGTAAACCTCTGACATCAGTGTTCATCATAGTTTTTAACCTCTGACATGTAATTTTTGAGACTAAGGCTCGTATTTATAAAGCGATCTCAAGATTGAGAGCAATATTGAGTGCGGATTTGACAGGTAATTTTGTACTGGAATGACATTTCTGATACGAACTCAAACTCGCTGTCACTCTTGAGAGCTGATTATAAATACCGGCCTTAGTTATTTTTTCAAGATGGTGATCATACTAAAATATCTCGTTTAAAGTATATTTAGTAGTCCCGTCTAACAACCCCGGCACGCGGGCTGCTACATTAAGTAGCTTTAAAATATTAATAAGTCCTATGACGGCAGGCAATCTCCTTCCCGAATAACATTCAAAAAATAAAAAATATTTGCGGATCGCCGTATTTTTTTTGGATTAAAATATATAGGTACCTTTCGCAGATATAGATTAAAGACAACGATCGGGACTGCCACCTTAACGTGTTTTCGAGGATCTTTCATTTTATTATACAGGGTGTAAAAAAAGTACTAATTATATTCCTTTAAACCACATGTTCTATTAATGATACCAAACAACTTTCCCAAAGCACAAAAATTTTAGCTCGAAATTTTTTTTTGCCTTTTCCATACAAAGATGCTCTCCGGGATCTGCAGTTTTGTATGGAAAAGGCAATTTTTTCTTCGAAATTTTTTGTGAAACTTTGGGAAAGTTGTTTGGTATCATTAGTAGAACATGTGGTTTAAAGGAACCTAGTACTTTTACACAATATCAGGTGATGATGCTGCAGCCCTACAATGTCCTAATCAACTGAGGAAAACTCACAAAATAGTACATTGACAAATATTAACTTTCGCGATTTAAACTTCTATACATACTTACTAGTACTACGTAGTGCACCGCGTATACAGATGACGTCACTGCGAGCGATTGAATATTGGGCCGTCTGCCACTCTCTTCGTGCGGAAGAGCTCACTTTGAGCTTTAATATCTCAGTCATTAATAAAGATATTAAAAAACTAAAAACAGAATAATTTTCCTAATTTTTTGGAGAATTTTTCCAGATAATAAAAAAAAAGAAGGAGCAAGGTCCATTACCAACCTAGCACACTTGTGTACTTAGAAAGTGTTACTTACTGGAGCAGTGGTAGCGGATCCAAAAGCGAACCCAGGACTGGCGGTCGTAGTGCCAGCGGTCTGACCGAACAAACCACCGCCCGCTGGAGATCCGAATGTGGATGCTAGAAATAAAATAAATAACATGAAAGCTTTAAGTGATAAAACATTAAACATTATTTGCTACCTTAGCAATAAGGCCGCCTATGTTGTACTTTTGTTATGTTGTTTGTGTATTACTGTGTATTTGTCTCCTTAAGTGCAATAAAGTATTTTGTATTGTATTGTATTGTATTAAGGCTCGCATTTATAAAGCGCTCTCAAGATTGAGAGCAATATTAAGTATGGATTTGACAGATCGTTTTGTACTGAAATGACATTTCTGATACGAACTCAAAACTCGCTGTCACTCGAGTCGCTTGAGTTCGTATCAGAAATGTCATTCCAGTACAAAATTACCTGTCAAATCCGCACTCAATATTGCTCTCAATCTTGAGATCGCTTTATAATTACGAGCCTTAATCCATCATCAATCAAAACTTTATCGTTAAAACATAACAATCTGATACTATCTACAGAAATTAAATTATACAAGCCTCTGAAATGGAAGTTTTTTCTTCTTCTAGTACATTTTCCCTTCCTTGAGCACTTCCTGTGATACTCAAAAATTATAGGTTACACGCACTATTATAGATACTGGTGTTAATTCAGGACGCACTATTACTAATTCTAATTGTTAGTAGCGCTGTCACTTTCTTAAATTTGACATAAGAACAGGATAGCAAACAAACACGTGACTTTGACATTCTTAATTTGACGTACGGCGCTTTAAATAAGGAATGACCATAGAACGTGCTCACTAATTTTAATTAATTTAAGCAGTCTTATGTCAGATAAGAAATGTCAAACTCACGTGTTTGTTTGCTATCCTGTTCTTATGTCAAAGTTAAGAAAGTGACAGCGCTACTAAGAATTAGAATTAGTAACTGGACGGCGTGAATTGAGGCTACTATGTCCGAATTTGAAAAAGTAAACGAAGTTACCTTGTGTAGTAGCAGCACCGAACGCTGGTGCACCAAATGACTGGTTTTGAACTGCATTCTGAAAACAATAAATACATAGTAGACCATAGTAGACAAATGGAGAACCTCTACACATGTTTCTTTCCATCTTAGTCTACAACTACACAACCTTTCGGTGCAGAATGTCCCTTTCCCAAAATGTCCCCTGGTTCTAAAATGTCCCTTTTCTAGAATGTTTAATAGTCTTCTTCTTTTTAGTTATTTTGTATGTTGGTTGCTACATGTATTTTTTATATTAAATGAATTTGATGGTTGCTTGCAAAAGAATACTAGATATAGGCACAAGATAACATAGGTAAGATAAAATTAGTACATTACTGCAGGAGAAACATAATTTAAAGGTAAATTTGATACAAAAAGCTGCAAATCATTATAATTAGTTATTTAGGCCCGTATTTATAATCAGCTCTCAAGAGTGACAGCGAGTTTGAGTTTGAATCAGAAATGTCATTTTAGTACAAAACAACCTGTCAAATCCACACTTAATATTGCTCTTAAACTTGAGATCGCTTTATATAGGAGCCCTTTATACGAGCCTTAGTTACCTGAGTGGCAGGTTGTCCAAAACCAGGGCTGCCAACGGTCTGGTTAGGAGGTGATTGGAAGCCCCCGAAAGCGGGTTTGCTGGCACCAAATGCTGGGGTGGTGGTTGACGGAGAACCAACTGGAAGTAACATACCATTTGTAACATAAGTAAATCAGTTTTTTTTTATTATTAATAATAGGCAAACCATTTGTCTGCCTTCTCACCTGATGGAAAATGATGTGATGATGCAGACAATGATGGAGCATGTTTGCCTAGATAATGCCAATTCACTCTTGCCTAGAAAAGGCCCAGGTTATAATGAAACAGATCCGTAGGCAGGGAGTTCCACTCCTTCGTCGCCATTTGCATTAAAAATGTTGAAGCAAAGTGCTTTGTGCGAATATTTGGTAGGTCCACAACGTAAGGATGGAATCCCAACCTGCGTCTCGTGCCCCGGAGATGGAATGGGGAAGGGGGTATCAGGTTATGAAGTGACTTTGCACATTTACCAAAATGAATCCTGTAGAATACCGAATATTAACCAACTACAAAATGGCCCATTTAACTTATATTAGGATATGACCTAGAGTTGTTTTATCTCACGACAGCAGCTAAGCCATACTTGTAGTTGTGCTTTCTGAAAGATGTGCACCCTTGTATTGAGCTTATGGAAAATAAGACAAAGTGTGTATAGGTACCTACATTTACACACACAAGAATGACTAAGCTGCATGGACACAGTGTTAATTTGGCTGTTGATGTTCGATGCTCGTCATCATAAATTAGATATAGATCTAGTTATAGGCGTCCTCCTAATTTTAGTAATTTCATATTTGAAAAACTTACACAAACCGCCACCAGCTGGTTTGGCAGCATCAAATGAGAAGCCTCCGCTAGGCTTTGGGCTTGTGAAGTTGAATGCCGGCTTATTTTCTGAAAAGAGAGAATAAAGGTCACAGAGTCAAGTTCAGGGCGGAGTAGAGTTTAAGTACAGGCTTTAGGTCACTATGAAACGCATAGAAAAAATTATTTGAAAATATAAATACATATAAATTATTAAAGATTATTATTTGGGCTTACAAAAATTTCAGACGAAATTGACCCCCCATGAAATTTTTCTAAGCCTTTTTTCCATAGTGCCCCAAAGGCTACACTCCAACCCTAGTTTTACAGTATAAACAGGAAGGAATGCCTGTACTATAGACTGTTATATGATGCAAACAAAGGCATACTTATCAGATGGGAAATCTACAACAAAAGGGTAAATAATTGAGGTAGAATGAAAATTTATGATAACCTGAATTGGAAGCACCAAATAAAGGTTTCGGTTCACCACTGCCGAAGGAAAAACCTGAAAGTAACCAAAAAAAGCATGATTCTGATGGTACAAAATCGGCGTTTTAGAGGTTATGTCCAGATAAACATTACAGTTTTTTGGTATGAATAACTGATGATAGCACTTATGAAAGCTTCTTTAGCGATGCAAGGCTAATAGAAATCTGGTTTTATTATGAAAACAAATCTAAGTTTAGATACCTGTAGAAGTCGTTGTTGATGTACCGAAAGTGCCAGCAGACGTCGTAGATGGTGACCCGAACATGTTTGCCGTTTAGTAGAGTAAGAAAAAGATGTAAAATTATGATAACAAACCGAATGTCACAATGAACTCCGCTAATTTCACGGAAATAAATATCCCAAACAGAAATCAGCGTCGTTATGCCTGTCAAGTGTCAACAAATTCACTTGACGCCATTTTTTTTTATTGTAGGTTGGCCAACTTTACAAAAGGTTATGGATGCGTTCATTCAAAAATGATTTTTTTACATTGGGCTCCCCCGTCTAATTTCTTATTTGGTTAGAACAATAGAAGATATTCGATAAATGAAGATCGAGGAAATATCATAAATATTTGTAATAAGTACATTACAATAAATAAATAACTATACGATGATTGAGTCTTTCAGTTGGTTTCAGTGGTATGGTGGGACCGCAGGGTAAGGTAATCAATCACAGTGTGGGTAATCATTGGGTCACTGCATTACATGTGGTCAAGTCACAGAGAGATGATAGACTAGCTATAATCTTTTGTAGTTATAATCACATAGGTAATCATAGTGTGTAAGGTACCTACTGGATATAATCTATTTCGCCTGTGTAACCCTTGTTATCACAAAGTTATCAAAAATATAAATAATTTGATGATGATGAGATGACCTATGGAACAGCAGCTCCAGTTATCATCATATTATCATTAGTAAATAAATTAACGCCGCAGAGTGCGTTTGTATTTGCGCTTGCGCTATTTAAGTGGCATTAACAGTAAAATAATGATGTTACCTATTCATTCTAAATCTGCTAGCAGTCATGTGTAGTCAAGTTTCTTCGGAATATTTCGCTCCAGCGTTATTCCTAAACCATGGTGGCGGTCCGAATCCAGTTCTCCGACAAAAAGACAACATAGACTTCGCCGATTTCCTCACAAATGTGTCTCAAATTGTTGATTTACCTCGACTCAAAGCTATAATCGTGGTGACGGCGCATCGGGAGGAAAGTGTTGTGACCATTTCATCAGGGAAGCATCATGACTTGGTGTACGACTACTCAAATTTTCCACCGGAGACTTACAAGTATAATTACGAGGCGGAAGGTGATCCAGAGCTAGCAAGGAAAGTGCAAGAAGCATTTGAGGCTGCAGGTGTGAAGTCTCGCTTAGATCATATACGTGGTTGGGACCACGGCACCTTCATCCCTATGATGCTCATCAACCCTGCAGCTAACATCCCCATCATACAGATCTCCATACTTTACAATCAAGACGCCGAACAGCATTACAGGATGGGCGAAATCCTGTATCAATTCCGAAAAGAAGGCATAGCTATTTTTGGCTCTGGCATGTCGTATCACAACATGGCCGAATTTAAAAAGGCTAGCGATACAATAATAGTCAATGAGGAGTTCGACACGTTCCTCAATGAAGTCCGTACTGGTGATATAGATAAACGGAAAGAGATTTTGCACTGGGAGTCAGTCCCAGGAGGTCTAGATGCTCATCCTAGACGCCAAGCAGACCATCTGATGCCACTTCTGGTCAACGCAGGAGCGGGAGGCAGTCAGCCGGGAAGGAAAGTGTTTGAAAGTATTTTTCTGGGGAAATTCAAAATGTCCGGGTTCATTTGGGATAAGGAGTGACACCCGTGAATGAGTGTGAGGCAACGTACGTAGTGTAACCACGGAAAAACTTTCAATACAACTGGATCTGGCGACAAAACAGTTGCCCGACAGTCGAATCTCTCCTTTCCGCGCTGTGAGTGAAAAAGAGAGTTCCGAATGTAGGGCAACTGTTTATCGCCAGTGTGCGCCCTACCTAACCAATTAACCTAATATACAGATAAACTTATGAAGTGAAACATATTTTAAGTGCCTAATGCCTGTTAATACATGTTAATTTACAAACTAAAACTATCTTTTTGCTTGCAAAGCAAGAGTTTTCAATCATTTCTCCCTAAGTATAATTTAATTTGGGTCATTAATTAGTAATAGATAAACCAAGTGTCTATGAAGCTGTGCGTTATCATCAGTTCTATTGTATACTCCCATGATAAGATGTGCTAGGGTTCAGCAGTAGCACATAGGCCAGCGATGATTCATGATGGTCCCGTTGGTTGGCGTTTGGCCAGAACTGGGTTTTGGCGCGAAATGATTTATAATCTGAATGTGTTGCTAAACAATGAGTGTTGCAGAGATGGCTCTACAATCGATCTATAGGCTATATAAAACTTGTATCAGCAACAATCTGTAGCAACAATCATTTGTAAATAAATAACTCTCAAAACTTGTCAAACGTGGCGGGCTCTGCCTACCCCATTAGGGATACAGGCGTGGTTTTATGTATGTATGTATGTTTAGCAACAATCTTCATAGGTAATTTGCAATAAATTGAGGACCTGTTTGCCCTGTAAGGCGAATGATTGTTATGTCCAGGAGCCGTATTTTTGAACCGCTCGAATCGAATTCGCATTCGAAAGTTGCCCTTTCGTATGCGCATTGGAGTTCGAGTGGTTCAAAAATACGGCTCCAGTATTTTAAGAAGGCGATATCATGTAGGCCGTGTTCACATTGGGCGCTACGCGGCGTGATTTTCATACAAACCGATGTACTTACAAAGAACGATACCGCTCCGCGCTACGCCGCGGTGCGCGGTGCAGTGTGATAATGGCCGTATGATTTTACGTAGAATATTGCCAGTATTTCGGGTCCTTTACCTTGATTTCAGCCAATACCGATGATTTGTCGGAGCCCTGGCTGGCGGCCGGCCAGCTCGAGGTTTTGGCACGATCTGTGTTAAGCTGTGTCGGTAACGATATGTATGAATATCCGACATAGTTTAACAAGATGCATCGTGTACTAACTTTATTTTTCGAATAAAAAATAAACTAGATTCCCTTAAAATTAGTTTTTGTGAAATAATCATTTTTATGTTGCTCTTGTACAAAAATTGGCTGAAGTCACTGTGTCTTTCCAAGGGTAAGTACAATATTGACCTCTCACTTGTATTGTAAATATTTAATGATACGATGATACCACATTTTTATGACAGTAAATAAGGACTTTTAATAAATAGACCATACAGAAAAGAAAAACAATAGAAAAAAAAAAACCGGCAACAAATGAAAAAAAAAAAAAAAACAGTCATCATGGTAAAGAAGCCACATCCAATGGGCGCCCTTCCGGAGTCAGGAGTAAAGTCACGTTTATACTGGAGCGTCTCCATCTATTCCAGCCTTGGAAGTTGTCCCTCCAAAGGACGTAGGCTGTTAAGAAGTACCTACAAGAAAAAAAGAAATAATAGTCAGCATAGGAGTTTCATAAAACTCACACTTCTATTTATTTATTTTTTTATTTAACAATTTATTGTACACAAGAAATTACATAAAACAGGACATAAAAAACAAGGACACAACAGGCACTGCTTATTTCTAATAAGAAATTTCTTACAGCAGACCTACAGAAGTGATAATTTTTAATGATACGCGGATAAAACGTGCACAAAATTAAATATATATTAGGTACTACAGCCTGCACGTGTGACAAAGTTTCCAGCCTTTCCATTGAGGAACAATTTCGTTGGGCTTGGAAAATAGACTAGACCTCCTCATAGAATGGGTTGTGATCCAAAATCCTAAAGTCTCAAACAGACCAAACTCAACAACACCTTTTGCTTATCTTATCACCAAGTGGTGATATTATGATAAGCAACCACCTCCAACTAACAAAGCTACAGTTATAAGTAGATATAAGTGGGAATAATGTTGCTTCTACGTGAACTCACCCTATTGTCGGGCCTTAATGATACTACTGACACAAAAAAAAAACATTGAACTACTGGCACGAAAAGTTCCCAGTAGTTCAATTTATTGAACTTTACCATTGAACTACTGGGAATAGAGGAAAAAGTGTCGATTGTACAATTAATGGTACTATTACTCACACCAATTGGTGTCTCTAGTAGGTACCATTAATTTAGGGTACAACTCAATGTTACTACTGACACATCGGGTCTCTATCTCGGTTATCTCATATTTCATATTTCATATTTATTTATTTGCTTCATGTGGTTAACAAAGGTGGTACTTATAATATACATAGTTCTCACATGACCCTGTTAGGGCACTGCAAATTATACATTTTTATTTATTTATTTATTTTTATTTATTTTCTCTGGCGTAGACTATGGAATCAAGAGCAAAACTTATCGTAAAAAAATAAACTTGTAGTTAAAATAATCTTCAAATTCTTACCCGAATATAAGCAGCGACGCGAATAGCTCCATAACTATCTGACTCAAGGCCCCAATTATTGCTGGAACAACTACTCATTCATTATACAGGGTGTCCAGGAATTAATGGATAACCCTTTAACTGCGGTTAGCTTGACCGATGCCCTACTTGCAAAAAAATTATGACCTCAGTAAAAGTGTCACAGTTTTCGAAATATCGTACAAAAACCGTTTTTTTAATAATTTTCTCCCTACGCTCAGTTATTTTCATGCCATTTCATCAAATATCAACATTTTTGGGTTTTTTATTTTTTTTAATATACCTTAATAGTTGATACTTAAAATGAATACATTATTTTAGTACCTATTTATAAGAAAATAATTTAAAAAATAAGTTTTATTGAAAAAATTAGGCAAAATATTTTTAAAATTTTGTCTTTGACCTCCTACGGTGAAAAAAAAAAGTAACACTTTTACTGAGGTCATAATTTTTTTACAAGTAGGGCATCGGTCAAGCTAGCCGCAGTTAAAAGGTTATCCATTAATTCCTGGACACCCTGTATACGGAAAATGGTAATCTGAGAAAATTTTTGGTCGTCATGTAAGAGTATGTAGTTCTACAGGGTGACATTGAAATCATTCGACAAACTTTGAGGGTGGGTTCAGTTCACGACACTGAACAACTTAAGCCGAAAGACTTAAAAAAAAAAAACGACCTCCCATACAAACGGCCCCGTCAGCTGACTGACTTCACTATGAAAGACAATTTTTTTTTGTCAGATGACCTATGTTTCATAGGGAAAGTTGTTCAGTTTCGTGGCCTGAACTCACCCTCAAAATTTGTCGAATGATTTCAATTTCACCCGGTAGTTAAATTACAAAAAAAAAATGTTAGAAAGAGTTTTATATTAAAAATGGAACCTTTATTTAAAGTCACGTTACGAGTGTGGAAGTAAGATATTACTGAAGTTTTTAAAATTTGATCGGTACGTTGGTAAGCTATTAAAATATTGTTTCATTTCAAAGTAATTTATATAAGTACTTACTGGTAACTTGAAAATAATACACACAATAGAAGACAATTTCACACGAAATACTTACTTAGCTATCACAAAATTACAAACATAAAGATCATTTTTATTTTTAATTAAAATAAACAGGCTTATTTTAGTAAATAACGTGCACGAAGGTGCAATAAATAGTAGCATTTTAAAAAATTGTTATCCACCATGACCATTATTTGCTTGCCCTTATCCCATTTATTAGAGGTCGGCGCAGTAACTATACGTTTTCTTCTTCCATTCATTCTTGCTAATAGAAAACACATAATAATAAATTACACATTTATTAAATTAAAAACAACCACAAAAACCATGACTAAAAACTAAACAATATTATATCTAGCCCTAGGCACGAAAGGCACCGGTTCTGCGTCAGGTGACAGCAGCAGTCTAACATTCACATTGGCCCGTCGCCATCTATTCCACATG
>JARACY010000662.1:0-81726 GCA_029255725.1 Scrobipalpa atriplicella
TGAAAGAAGTTAGCAAGGATTGTAACGGATATAGTTTCTGACTTTTCCTCAGCGGAAAAGGTGATTTATCGGATATATGTACACAAATACAAAATCTAAGTTTTGTAGATTGATTTCACATCAAGAAATTATATTTAGTGATCAAAACTTACGTATTTGGGTCAGCTTGGCAAATATCTAGAAATGGATCACAATATTGGAAGTTAGCCTCATATTGATCATTCAAGCACACCCGGTATATGCGGCATTGCTTGGCGTTGAGACGAATGTACCGCAGGTTATCCTTTAGTGGAACTACGGTTAGTTCTACAAAGCCCTGAAAGAAGATACTGTTTGTAAATAACCTGTAACAGAGGTCATGAAAAACTTGATTTCCTGAAAGTTTAACTTACAATAATACTTCTTCTCTCAAAGCTTATACCGGTGAGGCTCAAAATCTGATGGGCTGTGAAGAAATTAATCATATTTCAATAAAGAATCTGCTAAAGTTTGGTTGGAGAAAGAAATACATAAAAAATACTTATAATTTGAAAGGGCGACAGTTGTCGCCTGTTCTTTCTTTCTTCATTATGGTTAAGGGAATAAATGCATTAGATTATCCATTGATTTAGGTCCTATTTTTATGATAATTTGTACTATTTTTCACAAAAAACAAAACCCCCTTCGTCGGATATTTTTTTTCTTTTTTATGTCAGAAATATTTCATTCACTCAATCATTCGTTCTTTTTTTTTTTTTTTTAATTTTAAAGTTTGGAACCTAGCCTTTCAAGTCGATTGATGAGTTTGCATTGAATAATCATTGACATTTTGGGAGACGGATTGCACCGCTCCTTCTTCATAAACTTAATGCGAGTTCAGTTATTAATTAAAACAGCCTCTGAGTTTTACATTTGCTGTATTATTAAAGAATTCACAATAATAATTATAATAGAGAAATTAGCCGCCATGAGCATGACCTACTAGATTTTTACATAGTGATGTCAAACATTGTATCACAAATAACATTAACAGAATAGTGATGTTCTTCTACACAAATTATAGACTAAAAATAACAGGACGGAAATCCGCCACACCACCCCCCTACGGAGTGTGTTAAATTAAACAAAACAAAACAAAACGAAAATTAGCTTATTACATAAAACATAAAAATTAAACATAGTCAGGAAAAGTTTTAAAACGTACGCGTCTTCCAGCCCGGGTTGTGTAAGAAGAATTATTTGACGAAACGTCAGTATAGGTTGGCGGGGCAGGACGCTGATATCGTAAGGGCTGCGGTGTAGCCGGAACTTGAAATTGCAGAGCTGGAGAAATCGGTCGCTGAGCAGGTGGAATCACCTGAATAGGCGGCTGAGACTCAGGCTCAATAAAAGCTGGCTTAACGCGATCGACACTTACAACAAGTGTTCTGCCTTTGACGCTAAGGGTAAGCGTCTTTCCATCAATGGAACGCTCAAGCACCTGGTGAGGACCTGTATAAGGAGCTTGCAAAGGACGACGTACAGTGTCGTCACGAAGAAAAACATGCGAAGCAGTTTCAAGAGATTTAAAAACAAAAGTAGCAGGGTTAGAATGACGCGATGCAGGAGAAGGTCGCACGGAAGACATTGTGCGTCGCAATTGTGCAACAAAATCTGCAGGGTCTTCAAATGCAACGAGTGAGTTATCTGCGGACACCAAAAATTCACCAGGTAAACGCAGGGGCTCCCCGTAAAGCATTTCGGCAACAGAAGCCTTGAGATCTTCTTTAAAAGCGCAGCGCATACCAAGGAGGACCATTGGGAGTGCGCGCACCCATGTATCAATATAGCACATAAGGGCAGCTTTCAGTTGTCTATGTACCCGCTCAATCATACCATTTGCAGCAGGGTGGTAAGAGGTGGTCCTAATGCGCTTGGTCCCGCAAAGTTGTGACAGTCGGCGGAATAGGTCCGATTCGAACTGAGTTCCCTGGTCGGTTGTAATGACTAAAGGTACGCCAAATCGGGAAAACCACTCGCGAACTAAAGTTTCCGCAACCTCTTCAGCAGTTATACTGCGCATGGGCCAGGCTTCTGGCCACCTACTAACTCTATCAATGGCTGTCAGGCAATAGCGGTACTCATTGTTAGAAGGTAAGGGTCCCACAATATCAATGTGAATATGAGTAAATCGGCCTGAAGGCAAATCAAAGTTACCCAATGGCGCCGAATTATGCCGTGTCACTTTAGCACGTTGACATGCCTGGCAAGAACGCGCCCACTGTTTGCAGTCTTTATTGACTGACGGCCAGACAAAGCGATCTGTCACTAGTCTTGTGGAAGCACGTGCGCCGGGGTGACTCAAATTGTGAAACTTGTCAAACACCACACGACGAAATGAAGGGGTTAAATAAGGCCTAGGTTTGCCAGTCGAAACATCGCAGATGACGGAAATATCAGTGCCTGGGATAATGACTGCAGTCAGCTGAAGGCTAGAGCCAATGCGGCGTAGCTCAGCAAGCTCCAAGTCTGAATCTTGCGACTTGGCAAGAGCCTCAAAATCCTGGTCCATAGAAATTGCATCGACGCGGGACATCGCATCCGCGACGACGTTATGTTCACCCTTGATGTATTGAATATCTGTCGTAAATTGACTGATAAACGAAAGCTGGTTCAACTGAGGTGGAGGTAATTTCTCCCGGCGTTGTACGAAAGCGTACAGTAGCGGCTTATGGTCAGTGAAAATTGTAACATGCTGCACCTCGAGAATATGGCGAAAATGCTGTACGCTTTCGTACACAGCCAGTAACTCCCGGTAATATGCCGGCCACTCAGCTTGTTTTGGGGTCAGCTTTTTGCTGAAAAAAGCGAGAGGGTGCCAGGTACCGTCCACAAGCTGCTGAAGACAGGATCCGATATGAAGGCTCGATGCATCGGTGAATAGCCCAAGGAAAGCATCATGGACAGGGTGCTGTAATAAAGTAGCATTGGACAGACTAGCCTTGCAAGCTTCAAATTGCTTTAGCAGCTCTGGTGTCCAAATGAATGGTTTAGAACCCTTGCCATTAGCGGCAACGACAGCATCAATGATAGGAGCTTGAAATTTTGCGGCTTTGGGAATAAAACGCCTGTAGAAGTTTAACATCCCAAGAAAACGGCGCACTCCCTGGATCGTCTTTGGGGCAGGAAAATCTTGGAGTGCCTGTATACGGTCCTGCGGTGGTCGTGTACCTTTTGGACTAATGAGATAGCCCAAAAAAGTGACCTCTTTTGCTCCGAAAACGCACTTCGAGGGATTTATTACCACACCATAATCTTGAAGGCGCTGAAAAAGGATCCGCAGGTGTTCCTTGTGAAGAGTCTCATTCTTGGAAAAAACGAGAATATCATCCACGTAAGGGAAACAAAAATCAAGACCCCGTGTGACCTCATCAATAAATCTTTGGAAAGTCTGGCCAGCGTTTCTAAGCCCAAAAGTCATAAATGGAAACTCAAAGAGGCCAAACGGGGTGATGATAGCCGTTTTCGATATGTCTTCCTCCGCTACAGGGATTTGGTGGTACGCTTTGACCAAATCGAGGGTGCTGAATATGGTAGCTCCGTTTAAGCTGTTGGCAAAGTCATTAATGTGCCGAACAGGGTACCTATCTGGAATGGTTCTGGCATTCAGACTGCGATAATCGCCACAAGGACGCCAGGATTCATCCTTTTTCAAAGTCATATGAAGGGGAGATGACCATGCACTCTTCGACGGACGAGCGGTACCGGAGCGTACCATATCCTCAAACTCTTTCTTGGCAGAAGCCAATTTTTGAGGGGCTAGACGACGAGGCCGACAACATACTGGAGGACCCTCTGTGGTCTTGATAAAATGCACAGTGTCGTGTTTAATTACCCTCGGGAAACCAGGTGGTTTGAATACATCTGAGAACTCTGTGAGTAAATGTGCAAATTCCGAATTATTCAAAGATATAGCCTTGACGCTGGCCTGGTCAGAATTTGCAGCAGTAACGCGCGCTGATAAACCGGTAGTGCCATCTACAAGTCGTTGGGTTCTACAATCTGGTAACAAATGATAATATGCTAGGAAATCAGACCCTATAATAGCACTGCTCACATCAGCAATGACAAATCGCCAAACAAAAGAACGGCGCAACGAAAAATCTAATGTTAGGGTCAAAGTTCCGTAGGTCTTTATTGGACTACCATTAGCAGCGCTAAGGCTATAATCCGAGGGTTTCCTCCGAACAGGAAACCAGCAATGAGGGAAACAGCATAAATCCGATCCAGTATCAATAAGAAATTGACGTTTAGAGACTTTATCAGTGGCAAATAAGCGGCGGCCTTTACTTTGACTGGAATCGCAATCAGTTGCCGCTGCTACTGATTGCGATTCAAATTTGCCGATTTCCATGCACACGGAGGAATGCAGTTACTTGCGTTATTTGCAAACCTTTTGTGATACCAACACAACTTTGCTGCAGCGGGACCATCTCGTGGAGAAGAAGATCTTTTTCTCGAAGCAGATCGGCTACGAATCGGACGCCGACCTCGAACCACAGACAACGCCGCCACCTGTTTGCTCAATTCCTCAACTCGTTGCTCCAAAACACTAAATGCAGGCTGAGAACTAGTCGCATTATCAGACACGGCATGCACGCTAACTGGCGTTACTTCTATTATCTTGTCCGCTAAGTCCGACAATTTGTCTAAGCCTAGTTCCGACTGTACAGCAAGAATTGCTTGAACCTGGGCGGGCAAACGGCGGAGCCATAATTCCCGTAATATGTTTTCATCATTAAGTGAAGTTCCAGCTAGCGATCGCAGATGTCGCAGGAACTGAGATGGTTTTTTATCCCCGAGCTCTTCGATACTTAAAAGCTGCCTTACTCGCTGCTCCTGCGTCGCTGATAAGCGTTTCAAAAGGGTGTCCTTTAACAAGTCATATTTCCCCTCTTTTGGAGGATTTGCTATGATATCCTGCACTTCTATAGCCACAGGCTGGTCCAACTGACCAATCAGATGATAGTACTTCGTTGTATCGCAAGTGATGCCAGCAAGATGAAATTGAGCCTCTGCCTGTCCAAACCAAACCAACGGTGCATTTAACCAAAACGCTGGCAATTTAACTGCCACCTTACAAACCTGCGGCGTGGAAACCTGATTGCTGGGATTCTGGTCAATTTTTTCCTGTAAAACCTTATTTACAGCTATCAGTTTCTCCAGCTCTGCCTTAAGTTCATCCATGATGAATTATTGATAAAAAGATTAAATGCTCTCTTATATTCAACCTAAACTGACATAAAAAAGGGTTATCTATCCATTAAGCCACAAAAGGCAACAAATCAATAATAAAAATGGTTACAACTTAATACTAGCTGGTTACTATATCAATACTACATTAATAATGTTTAAAATTATCCTTTCACAACAGGTTAATTTAAAAAAAAAAAAAACTTGTATCTTGTAAAAAATATTACTACGCTAAAAAGTAAATCGCACAGAACGCACACAAAATATTTTTACAATTTTTGCTAATAGGAAGTCTTTGAAAAAATGCACCAAAAAATTACACCAACTTCCACTTGCTTGTATCCAATTGTCATGCAAACTTTCCTTGATGCTTGTATTAGAAATTGTGCATGTATCCAAATGTAACGATAGTCGGCAAGACAGCGTAGAAAAGGGAAAAAATGGCGTACAATACCTCGTATCAGAACAACTCTTTCCGTTTCTAAAAATCTTTCAGAATTTCCTTCTCCATGCAAGCTCTGTGCAGAAAAAGAACTTCTCTATGCTCCACTCGGGCGATATTTCAACAATCCAAGGCAATAATTCATCACAGGAAAATGTCGAAAACAGCAAAAAGCTGCTGCAAAATTTTGCAGTAGGCCGTAGCATTTACGCTCGGTGTCACCAGTTTGGGAGACGGATTGCACCGCTCCTTCTTCATAAACTTAATGCGAGTTCAGTTATTAATTAAAACAGCCTCTGAGTTTTACATTTGCTGTATTATTAAAGAATTCACAATAATAATTATAATAGAGAAATTAGCCGCCATGAGCATGACCTACTAGATTTTTACATAGTGATGTCAAACATTGTATCACAAATAACATTAACAGAATAGTGATGTTCTTCTACACAAATTATAGACTAAAAATAACAGGACGGAAATCCGCCACAACATGATTTTATCAATCGATTGACGCAATAATCTGAACGCATCGATAAGAAGAGAGGTGAAGCGTTTGTACATGGCAACACACACAGTCCTAGAATGAGGAGGAAAACGCAAAGCTAATTGCAGATGGCGCCATCAGCGAGTGTTCCAAAAGAGACCAATGAGAAGACGCACAACTGATATTGACATTGACATTGACAGATTACTGACCAATCACAGGAAAAAGGAACACTCGCTGGTGGCGCCATTTAGTTCCCAGTTTTTCTCCCCATTGTCAAAATATACGAGAAGGAAGGAAGACGATTTCAGTCATTTTATTGCAATATAAATCTATAGCTTGCAGAGATTGCTATTGAATTTTTGTTTAATTTGAGAACTATTGTGTTAAATTGTATGTGAGAAGCAGTTTCATGTCTATACTTTTCCATTCATTGTCAAAATGTGGGAGTCTCCGTACTTGACTTGTTTGGTTTTGTACATATTTTCTTTTCAAATTATCGCTACAAATTCACGTACATCTAATATTTGGAAACTGAACGTCGAAGAAGGGATAATTGTTGACGGAACTACCTTGTCACAGGTCAGTGAAGTAACAGTTTGAATATAAATCAAGAGATTTATATAATCAGTGCAACCCAGAGAAGTGGCACTACTTGAATTTAGTTCATTCCTAACAAGCAGTCTGCCTTGAAATATTGTTTACGTAAAGTTTACTGTTTCAATTACACCTTTGCCTGTTTCGAAGTGCTTATAAGCACCACATGTATTCAAGGAAACCACACACATGTTTACCAAACACACACATGAAACAAAGCTATGGTTAAAATTTTAGGATGATGCAGAGAAATCGAGAATGAATGAAGAAGATGCTGTATTCAACATCATTACATCAACAGTTTACTATGGGAATACTTGGACAAAGCATGGGTTTGATATGTTTTGCACTGACTGTCAAATGTATGAACAGCAAAGGTAAGCATGAAAAACAAATATTTAGATTTATGCACATTTATTTGCTAAATGGGTATCTCACTACCTTTACTCATGGGTTGGATGGTATTTTGTACCAAGGTTAACAAATTTAAAGATGATTTAAAGACCCTGCGACCCTTAAAGAACGCAGAGAGCGTGGAGACTTAATAGAAACATTTAAAATCTTGAACGGCCACTATGACATACAGGAGTTTGATAAAATATTTGAACCCACACAAAACCCACGTTTAAGGGGCCACAACTTTAAACTATCCAAGACTAGAGCAAATAACAACCCAAGAAAGCACTTCTTGAGCAACAGGGTGGTGGAGGCTTGGAACAAATTGCCAGAAGACGTTGTTAATGCTAAATCCACAAACCAATTTAAAAACAAAATTGATAAATTAAAAAAAAAAACTGATGATAAGAAAACCAACAATGAATAACTGGATACAGGCATATTAAAGTTGTTTAAAAGGGCCTCTACGTGTTGGCTTTGGCCCCACGCACGCCTCCCAAAAGTCCGGGACTCTATAGTCCCGAGATAATGGTAAAACATACATAATAATTTTCTGAAATAATGCTGAATTTATATTATTAATATTAATATTATTTAAATCGGCATACATGATTAAATACAATAATAATTATTTCAAAAATACAATACTATCTTTGAGTAAATATTTTATTACATATCTATGTATTTTTGAAGCTGATAACATTTTGATTTTGTTTGTATCAATATGTACACAAATGTACCTAATATTATCATCATCTTCCTAACCTCCCATATCTCTTGGGGTCGGCTACCTAATCTAGTTGATTGAACGAGGGTACTGGTTTTTACACAGAGCGACTGCCATCTGACCTCCGCAACCCAGAAGGGAAACCAGGCCCAATCCTAGAATAGGTTACACACAACCTTTGAATTTCTTCATAGGTGTGTGCAGGTTTCCTCACAATGTTTTCCTTCACTGTAAAAGTGCCAAATAAACGTACATATGAAATTCGAAAACCGAAAAACATATTGGTACATGGTGGGATTCAAACCACGATCTCCTGCACAGAAGGCCGCGGCCTATCCACTTCACCATCCGGGCTTACACAAATGTAATATTATACAAAAAAAAAAGTACTCATGTATAATATGCAAAATGCACTACATACTTGCAACCACAAAATGCTATTTTCATGTACTGCTAAACACACAATACAAATCAAGCTTGGGTCCATTCATAGTTCCATACAAAGTGTAGTGTAAGGAAGACAATAAAATTGTTATGCATTGTAAATGAACACTGAATAAAACTTTGTTTACTAACAACTGATTGATAAGGGGCCTTCTCAGATTCAGTGTGTGTGATTCAGCTCTTAAATGAGGTTTTAAAAAGAGTATGATAATTGCAGATTAATGCAAAATTGGACTATTTGTTATACCAATGTTTTTGAATTAATTTTTTATCAACCTTCAATCTTTCCCCAAATTGATACATAAATTGAGTCTTGGTACAATATTTCAGGGGTGGAGGTGACAATGGCGATGAGACCACGCCAGCTGAAGCGAATGGCGACGTGGACGACGAGTATTTAGACTGTGGCAAGGCTGTCAACTTCACCTACTATGATAATCTGGTTGGAGTCGCGCGACGCCACCGACATCCTAATGTGCCTGAGCCACAGGTTAGTAAGAAGAAGTAACATACATTGTTAAAAATATATGAAATGGAGCCTAAGAAGAATATCTAGTAACTTGTATCTTCTTAAGGAGGGAAGTACTCTAAATCGGGCTAAACACTGTCCGGCATTTGACTTTGTTAGTATAGTTAATAGTTGAATTTTCAATAAATCTATATATAGTTAGCTTCTCTAAAATATGGAGAACAACTAGATTCATAGATATAATCTAAAAATACTATGATTACACCAGGAAATCATCAGAAATATCATGAAAATCTGGCGTCTCAATGCCGAATTTGAACAACTGTGACATTTCTATGAGCTTAGAAACAGCAAATGTTATATCGAAATCACCGTATAATTATGAAGAACATCATAATCAACTCTGTTTTTCAATACTTTTTGTATACATTGAGATATATGCAAAAATATATGAAATCGGCTTGAAACAGCCCCATGCTAGAAAAGGACAGAGCGCGCATTCTGTCATTGGTTTGAAAGGGACAGTTGCCGCGAGCACATAGACCCTTAAAACTATACTTCTCTACAAAAGAATATATGAAAAAATAAAAGAGTTAAAACATTCCCAATTTTGGTTAACAATAATGATATTACTTACAGGTTGCCCTTATATTCACTAAAAAGAAATCATTCAAAAACGGCGTGACAGAGTTAGACATAAACGCGCTAGAGAAACGGCTGAAAAAGGCGAAACGAGAGAAGCCGAAGTCAGTTCAGCTGTACAACCAGATTGGGAACTTCTGGCGTATCAAAGGCGATACCCGCCTCTCTATCGAGTGCTTCAGACGAGCCCTCGCTGTCTCGCCTTACAATGCCGAGGTAAGTTGCTACATTGAAGGTTTATCCTGTGATAAGAACACTCGCAATAAGTATATGTTCAAATATCAAAGAAATTTACAAAAACCTATGTGGGAGGATAAGTCGTCGCTACTTGGGCATACATTTAAAAATTATAATTTTTCGATAAAAGTTTAAATTATTATTAGACAGACAAATTTTAACACGTACAGAAATGTTTTCGAAGAGAAGTAAAACTCCTTTCTTGCAGGTCCTACTGAACCTGGCGCGCGTCCTATTCACACTGCAGTACCTTGACGATGCGATCTACCTGACGCGGCGGTCGCTGGAAGTGCAGCCTCCAGACCGCAGCGCGTGGCAACAGTACTTCACTCTCGGCGAGATATTCAAAGCTTACGGCCATTATCAGGTTAGATATCATCATGTTCACTATGGCCATTATCAGTTACGTTACGGCATTTTATATGTTCACTATGGCCATTATCAGTTTCGTTACGGCATTTTCTTGTTCACTATGGCCATTGTCAGGTTAGTTACATCATTTTCATGTTCACTGTGGCTATTATCAGTTTTGTTACGGCCATAATCAGGTTTTACTACGGGATGATTCGATCTATTTGACGGAGTGGTGACTCGAAGTGCAGCCGCAAGTGGCAACAGTATTTCACTCTCGGCGAGATATTCAAAGCTTACGGCCATTATCAGTTTAGTTACGTCCATTGTCGGTTCATTTACGGCCCTCACCATATTCCTTATAACCATTAATAGGTCTTATATTGAAGAGTATGTTTCCAATCTCTGATTTTCCATTTTATTTATCATTGATTATGTTCATAGGAGGCGGCAGTGCATTTGAGACACGCTCTGGACTTGAGACCTGACTTCGAGCCGGCGGTCGCCGCGCTCAAAGACATCGAGAACATACCAGAGGCTTCTGTGCATGTCTACACGTTACTTATCATTGTTTGTTTGGTAAGTAATTATCTTAAAGGGTGTAAGGGATAGCTTGCTGAACTGATAGGGTTGCTCAGTCAACGAAACTGAACATCTTTCACGAAGAAATTCATTCAGCGGCATCTACGGTCGCCCTTTGCGCTTACCACTGACTGTATCGTAACAGATGATCAGTTCATATAAGCCTCGAATTCTATTATTATCTTCACCACTATTATTATTATCTTAGTGATGTAGAAAGTTTTTGAGTTTAGACCAAAGGCCGAAGTCATTCAATTTCGTATTCCTATTATGCTTCTTATCGTTGTTTTGGAAATTCTGTTTAATGTTTACAAAACTCTATTAAATCAAGGAGGTCTATGTTTTTCGATCTTGGTCTTTCTATGATTGTGGTTCACGACATGTTCGCAACCATATAAATGAGCAAATAATGATTAGATGGGTCACCTGATGGTAAGCAATCAGTAATCACCGCCCACTGAAATCTGCAAAGCCCCGGCAGTTACAAATGCGCTGCTAGCTTTTACATACATACATACATACATACATAAAATCACGCCTTTTTCCCTTTTGGGGTAGGCAGAGCAAAAACTACCTAAATAAAGGTCATTCCGCCACGTCTGACAAGTTTTGAGGGTTATTTATTATACAGGTGATTATGTATATTGCTATAGTGACAGGTTGTCAGCCCATCGCCTAAATTGCAATACACTGAAACCCTCGATTCCCTTAGCTGATTTTTACAGCATGCACGGGAGGAGATGCAGCTGGCACATTCTATGTTTTTCTATCACTCCCAGTCCAGCATGTCTAGCTTTTAGGTGTATTGTATATCGAGTCGACGAATCCTGGTGTCAAGAGTTTTTAAACCGCCTATTAGTTAGTAGCAGCTAATGCTCCAAACATGGTTTGTGTAACGACGACTATCATAGACAGTTAGACAGCGAGTTCCCCCTGTGGGAATCGAACCCACGATCTCCGGATCGGGAGCCCATGGCTCAGTCCATTAGACCACGGAGGCAGTTATCCATCCAGGTCCTTACACGAACCTTTAATCCCGTTCAGGTGATGGGCGTGCTGCTAGTGATCCTGTCGTCGGTGGACAGCGGCGGTGACGTGGAGGAGCACAAGTCCTCGCGTCACTTCAACCGCGCGATGGCGATGCGCTCCCTGCGCGGGGTGTCGCTGGCGCCGGCGCGCGGACGCAAGAAAGGCGGCTGCTAGGTTGTTAGCTGCCCGGACGAAACGGCTTGGCCTTCCATTTCTCTTTGTAGGTGGTTCTCTTTGATCTGATCTGGTATTATTGTCGTTTACGGTTTTATTATTCTTCTGGAATCAGAAATTGGTGAGCAAGGCATATAAGTGCGCGTCGCGACTCAATTATCTCGAGCGCTGCGCCCTCTACTATGTAAAAGTAGCAAAGTACGCAACATGCTGAATATTGTGTCGACTATTCTACTGACAATGGAGCGTGTAATCGCTTCGAAATATCGAGGTAAATAAATATAACGGCGGTGAAAATCCCTTTCAAAGTAACAATCTAACTGTAGTTAACGACTGCGAAAATCTCAAAAGCTTTTTATAGTTACTTGTAATTAGAGGGAGAGATGCTGCCCATGAAACAATTAATGAATAATAAAATTGGCCCTTCAATACCAAAAGTATAGTATCATTTTGTAAAGGAAGCCTAATGTTTTTCTTTAACTATCTAAAACCATGGGTAGAATCACCTTTTGTCTGGATTACATCATATTACATCTAACTTTATATAATCAAACTGATATTTTTTGTTAGTTCTAATGTTTTTATTCGAATAACTCCAATATTGAGAGAATCATGTATGGTATTTGTTATAAAGATCTTTTTGTATGCTTTTTTTAATCAAAATATTTTCTTGATATTGATTGATTATCACGATTCAAAGTACTACTAGACTAGGTAGTTAGGTTCTAATTACATGAAGCTTGTGAGTCAGATTATAATCTATCTTAGGAAATTTATAACCTAACCTAACCTACCGATAGTTTATAAACTGACGAGTAAGTTTGTAAACTAACAGTTGTTAAAATTTTACGCTGACAGAGATAATTCATTCAATTATTCTTTTTTTTTTTTGCGCCATGATCTAGCCAGGCCATAATATAATTTTTTGCCTATAAAAATTACTTATGTTATGTTTAACCTAATAAATTGGTTGTGAAACCTTCAAAGAGATATGAAAGCTTAAGCCAACAACTATCGCAACAAGACCTCTAAACAACGCTTGAAAAATTGCGAGTGATATTGATATCAATGCTACGTGTTTTAATATGCATTGCTATTGACAACCAAACTTTGTAATACTGTTCTATTATATTAGTTTATCTTTGTTTCCCTTGTTAATTTTAGTCTTGACTTCATGGACTGTATATAAATTAAGTTGTTTATAGTACAAAATAATAATGAGTGAACTTGTTAATTGTGTACACTTTCAATCTACGATGCTACGACAGAAAGCTGGTTGTATATTTAATGTAATAGAACAGTATTGCAAATCCGGAGGCTATGTACAAAATATTCTTTATAAAATGAATGTGACCGAGAAGGTCTTGCCATTTCTATTTTGATCTCCGCTGTAGTCTCACGTTTTCATAGTCGTAAGCGGTGTTTCCTTATAGCAGTGTGAAATCAATATATTGGCCTTTCCATATTTTTACATAATTATTATAACGATCTACAATAAAAATCCGCTCCATACTGTTACTGTATATTTATTGTAAGGTTTCTTATTTTAACAGAATGCTTTCAATGAGCAATAATAGTTTTAATACTATTTGTAGCTAGTTGATAATTATATCTCAAGTTTCAAATGTAATGCTTGTTAAAAGAAGATATTCCGATATGTATGTCCGTTCAAAACTGCTAAGGGGTTTTACTTTCAAGCTGATATACCAGTGTTTACACATGTTAATGTTATTTAATTACCTTTGATTCGAATCTTACCTTTGACTCGAATCTTTCCTTTGACTTGAATCTTACTTTTGACTCAAATCTTACCTTTGATCCGAATCTTACCTTTGACTCGAATCTTACCTTTGACTCTAATCTTACTTTTGACTCGAATCTTACCTTTGACTCGAATCTTACCTTTGACCCGAATCTTACCTTTAACTCGAATCTTACCTTTGACTCCAATCTTACTTTTGACTCGAATCTTACCTTTGACTCAAATCTTACCTTTGATTCGAATCTTAGCGCAAAAGTTAAACAGCATGTTTGTTTAAGAATACTTTATAGAAATCGTTTCCTAATAAGATGAATCTTGGCTTGCTCAAGCAGTAAAATATTCAGTAAAAGACCGCTATCTATGCGCAGATTTGTTACTTCAAACGTAAACGTTTTATCAAAGCTTTGTAAGCTTTCATAAAACATTTATTTGGACGACAGACATCCCGCCAAATCAGCTCGAAAGTATAAGCTCTAGGGTGAAATTGAAATCATTCGACAAATTTTGAGGGTGAGTTCAGTCCACGAAACTGAACAACTTTCCCCATGGAACATTGACTTTGAGACAAAAAAAAATGGACTTTCATAGTGAAGTCAGTCAGCTGACAGGGCCGTTTGTATAGGAGGTCGTTTTTTTTTTCACCTTTGACGTTCCATGTTCCATAGGGAAAGTTGTTCAGTTTCATGAACTGAACTCACCCTCAAAATTTGTCGAATGATTTCAATTTCACCCTGTATAAATAAGGATAATAGACATGATAAGCTACGACGTTGGTTCGTTGGAGCTCCACAAGAAGCCGTGGCGCCGCCTCGCAATGAGAGTATCACTTCTGCAACTAGTCATTCACTTAGGCAAGTTTGGCCCTATGTGGGCACGGTGTGTAATTTTGTTAAGTAGTGCATGCATAAACTTGTTAAGTGTTCGTAGCGTCTAAGGAATTAAAGGAAGGAGCGAGTAAATTCTGAGATTGGTAAAAAGTGTACCTGTTTTCAGTGGTTCTTTTGTTATTTTTGACTATTTATTACTTAAATACATGATCGTCTTAGCATCTATTCTTTAGTTTTTTTTTACTAAACCCTATCAGAAAACAAGTCTAATACAATAATAATAATCTTGTATCAGGAATTCAGGCTACCACAGTTTAGCTACGCCAAAAGAATACCGGCAAAAAGGTCGAGCTTTGATTTGTAGGGATAAATAACTGAAGTGGCCGTTCGGTCAAATGGCCTTTCAGAGAAGTGGTCATCTGAGAGAAATGGTCGTCCGTCGAAGTGGCCCTTCAGTGAAATGGACTTTTAGAGTGAAGGTCATCCGAGAGAAATGACCGTCCGCTGAATTGGATTTTCGAGGACGTGGCCGTCCACTGAAGTGGACTTTCGAGGAAGTGGCCGTTCGGTGAAATAGATTTTCAGTGAAATGGTCATCTGAGAGAAAAGGCCGTCTTGTGACGACGTGAACTTACAGGGAAATGGCCGTTCGCGAGAAATGGACGTTCGGTGTCGGATTGATGAAATTCACCTATACCAGAAGTTTATTGTTACATAACTATATAACAATATAAGAACCTACAGACGGCGGTGCCTTACTTTGGATATCAAAGTAAAACAAGCAAATAAAAAAATTATAATGTATTTATTACAAAATGTATACATGTAACTGAAAAAGTCCATCTTTTCACTAAGCTGTCTTATTAAATATGTATTACAACTAAGCCAGAAACGATACCAAAAAGTTTAAGATTCTGATAGGTATTTTATATTTTAGAATTTCATCGTTAGGCATTAAATCAGTTACTTATACCTAGATAACCAAAACAAGAATTGTTTAAAATAGCGTGATCAACTGATGAATGATGGTTGGCCATACTGTGTTGAGTTGTTGTATGGGCTTGTTCGTTTGGATGATTGCTGGTTGTATGGTTTAGGCGACGTCATGGATGCTAAGACGGAAGATGTCATGTTGTACGAAGAAGGATTCTCCAAGGGGCTTCAGCACGAAAGTCTGTGTGTAGGCATGTGGGGGATCTTCATCGCACTGAAAAAAGGAAATCGACGGTTAAGTACCAAATATTGCCATCTATTAAGTACATTTTCGCGACTGTTGGTTTTTGTGAAAGCTTTTTTTCCATCGAAAAAATAACAGTGATTTGATTAAATGTTTTTTTATGGATTTTATTACTATCTTAAAGATGTCATTGGAAACCAATGCCTGCAATCTTGCGACTGTTGGTTTCTGTGAAAGCTTTTTTTCCATTGATTTTTTATTTTTATTCCATTGAATGTTTTTTAGAATAATCTAATCTTGAGAATCAACCAAGGTGATCACCAAACTTAGTAAAATCACTTATTTTCCTACTTATAAAACTAATATTATAATAATTGCTAAAATACTGGCATAATTTGATTTTAAAAGCTACATTATTTCTATACTATGCTCAGTTGGATAAACATGAAATTTCAAATCCATTTAAAGACAAGCTGTGTGGTGTGGCCATGAATACAATTAAACTGCATCCTAAGAATCATCATATTATGTAGGCAACAACATAAACACCACTATTAGAACTTCCAGTAGTGTTTGAGTTTATTTGTTATTCATACAACTACAAAAATACTAATTTTTCCTCCTTATAATATTAATGAGTTTTCCCATGGGAACCAGATATTTACCTACAGTAAAAAAGTAGCCTATGTTACTCAGGGTCAACTTATCTTCCTAATGGTGAAAAGTTTTTGAAATTGGTTCAGTAGTTTTTTGAGTTTATTTGTTACAAACATACCAATCTTTCCTCTTATAATATTATAGTATAAAAAATTAAAGAGTATAGATAAAGGGATAAAAAATAAAGTATACCTTCAATCTCCCCAAAACATTGATTAGAACACCACCATCAAACATAGGTTGTGAGTCAACAGCTGTTATTATTCTATGGATTTTCTGGAACATCAAACTCTGAAATAAAAAACATACACATTTCAGCACATCTCCAAAACCCATACTAAATGGTTGGTAATAAATTATCTAGAATTAAAAAGCAAAAACTGTCTAACACAGAATGATTATGTATTGTGCAATATATGGCATATAGGTAGATACATAATTTTGAATATATAACTTCTGACTCAAAACTTTCTTATGGTTAGGTTATGAAAACTTCTCCAACAAGACAACAATGTATTAGAAGTTAAGATGTTTTAAAATGCAAGTAAGGCAAGTCTATGCTGTCCTTAAAGAGACACAATGAGAATCACAATAGGTACTTTTATGTGGATGATGTGATGACATCATTACAACCTGTTGCAGAATTGGGACAGTCATCAGCTAACGCTTAAATGACCTTTACAATGAATATTCTAATGGTTTAATGTGTGGCGATCATATGCCTACATTTATGTGGTATAATTTCATAACTTTTGGTGAATCTATTTTTGTTGTTTATTTATTGTGATGGTGAAACTTACATTTAATTTTTCCATAATTTTCAATGATCCTTGCAATTGAACTCCCTCGAAGGTCATAAATGAGGTTTCAACCTGGAAAGAGAAATGAGGAATTCTGTGAAGTATTCTGGATTGATATAGGTACCTGTTTCATTACTACAACACCAACTGCTAGCTAAACATGTTCTAAAAGTAGCTCAATGACTAATCTAATGTTTATTTACTTTAGATATAATGTATATTTTTTTTAGTTTAAGGTAGATGTAGAAGGCCATACTTTTGCCAACCTTGCACAAAAAGGATAGCAGAGTTCATGGTGATATAAGGTCATCGACCTTCAGGTGTTCATGTAAACTGTTGATAAGAGAAAAGTTTAGGAAAGTGATTCACATGGAAAGTAGGTTTCGGTTAAGACATGGGCTGTAAAACCCAGGCAAGTGCTGCGGTAGCCCCTAAACGCGGGAGCTTTTAACCTAAAAATCACAAAATACGCGACGTCTAAATAAATTGGCGGGAATAACAGCATACGATACGTGGTTTGATAATGAAATACAATCGCATTTGAACCTCAAAAGGTACTCACGTTGTACATATTCGCCAAACTTGGTCGCGATGCCGGATCGTCGAACAGTGCGTAGTACTGCTGTACGAATCCCTTTCCAATAGCATCGTACTGTGGATTGAGCGCCATTTAGACGATTTATGTGCCAAGTTATCACTAGAAAGACCAGAATTTGCTGTAAAAATATAAATTCTAGTCCTTTGGCTATACGTTTCGCACAGTGAAAAAGAGCGAATGATTATTGAAATGACAGGAGAAGAGTGATTCATTCAACCGAAAAAATACGAAAATTTGAATGGTTTGCAGCTTGGCTTCTAGATTTTTTTAGCCAAGTTTGGTAGTTTTCTGAACCAGAAAGTTGTCACACCGGTTGTCTATGGAAATATGGAGCTGTCAAACAGCTCTGATTCACGTAACAGTTGTCACATTTAACAAATGTGTACATTGCGTAGTTATTTAGGCCTGTATGTAAGCTATACTTCTGGAAAGAGGTGATGTAGTAAAAAATAATCATCTAATATCTTTGTTTCGTCGCGAATAGAATAGAATCTGTTTTGTGTCGGTTTGGTTTTCAGATTTCTGCATTCTATTCTATTCTTCTATTCTACCTATTTTATTGTGAAATTGTTGAAAAACGCATAGTTTACCAGCTTTAAAAAGATGTCTTTAGCAGACGAACTGCTTGCTGATTTAGAGGAAAATGACGATGGGGAGTTGGAAGCAGCGATTGAAACTAAAACATCCAATCCAAATGAAGAGGGTTCAAATGAATTCAAAGTACAATTCCCTGTTATTCCAAAAGAAGAAGAGATAAAGAATGTTTCTATCAGGGAATTAGCCAAGCTGAGACATTCGGAGCGACTGCAACGGGTAACTCGCCTACTCTTATTTACTTTTTTTAGGTTATACCTAATTTTGTATCATAGAACAATATTTTACTACTTCTGCTTTTCACCTTATTGGAAACCCCATCGATACTCTTCTATACTCAGCTATTTATACTTGCGTATCTATATTTTCCCCTATACTGTATACAGTAAAAATTACTTACAGGTTATGACTGAAATAGAGCAGAATGTAGGCAAGGCCCGTGACAAGATTGACGTAACTGGTTTGATGGAAACTGACCCTGAGTACCAGTTGATAGTCGAGGCTAATAATGTTGCAGTTGAGGTTGACGGAGAAATTGGTAGGTTTTAATTTTGTTTGCTTTCTTCCTAGAATCTACCACACCAAAGATACTTTAATGACTGTTTCCTTAGAATATGAAGATACAATTTTTCTTCTTATATTATTGTTATTTGCTTTTTGATTTAAACTTTAGATTGGAGGCTATCAAATAAAATCTTAACTATCACTTTTCAGCTATTATCCACAGGTTTGTTCGAGACAAGTATCAGAAACGGTTCCCAGAGCTGGATTCCCTTATCGTCACCCCACTTGAGTACATCAGGACTGTGAAAGAGCTGGGCAATGATTTGGACAAGTGCAAAAATAATGAGATCCTCCAGAGCTTCCTTACTCAAGCCACTATTATGATAGTTTCTGTTACTGCATCTACTACTCAAGGGTAGGAAATATCTGATATTTTGTGTTGCATTGGTCTATACTTCTATATACTAAGTAATTGACTAATGGTGAATATAAAGTATTAGCTAATCTTTTATTTTTGCCTAAAAAGATGCCTAATGGCAGATGTATTATTTAACAATAATAGAAAAAATTAATAACTTGTGTAAAATTTTAAATAGATATCTAGTGGTTATCAAATTTGTTTTGGTAATTTTTCCTTTTGTAGAAACCACTTAGAAACCATATTTACATGTATTTTTTATTACAGCAAAGTACTGACAGAGAAAGAACTAGATGAGATAATAGAAGCCTGTGACATGTCATCAGAGCTGAACAACTTCAAATCTAGGATTTATGAATATGTTGAAAGTCGGATGACTTTTATTGCTCCCAATATCACTGCTATTGTTGGTAAGTGCTTCATAAAAGAAATTTATAAATATAATTGAAAAAAGTTGATAAAAGGACATTAGGCCCTTACTGTAACAATTCTGGGTTTTTTTTTTGCCAATAAAACGAAAAAAGAAACAATTGTTGGTTATTTATTCGATTTAGGTACTACAAGTTTCAACATTTTATACTTATTTTATTTATGAAACCAGCCCCCATAGCATGCAGCGGCAATACCTATCTTTTATGACATTTAGATAGTATGAAAATCTTAGATGCAGTATATTTGTTATCGCTCGGCGGCACGCTACTGGGGCAGGCAAATAAATAACAACAAACATTAATTTATTAAAAACTTTGCAGCAAATAAATAAAAAAATGTTTATTTGTAGGTGCATCAACAGCTGCCAAAATCCTTGGAGTAGCAGGAGGTCTGACTAAGTTGTCCAGAATGCCGGCTTGCAATGTTTTAACTATCGGACAACAGAAGAAGACCTTGTCTGGTTTCTCTCAAGCCGCTGCTCTACCTCACACTGGGTTTATTTATTTCTCGCAGATTGTCCAGGATACACCTCCTGTAAGTTCTTTTTTGGTTTGTTAATGAATGAATGAGGATTCAACACAGGAGACAATGGTTATATAATATATCTGCGGCGTTGATCAAACACGAGAAATATCAGTTGATCCCGCTTGCGTGAATTTTTTGCTTGCATATTTTTATGACTTTATCCTTTCCAGGAATTAAGATACAAAGCGGCCAAGTTGGTGTCGACGAAGCTGACGTTAGCCGCTCGGGTGGACGCGTGTCACGACAGCACGGACGGACATATAGGCCGGACCCTGCGCGAAGGCATCGAGAAGAAACTAGATAAATTACAGGTATCATTTTAGCGGTTCTTGTCTGCTTGTTCTTGTATGCTGTGGGTATTACTTTAACTCTTTAATTTTTGATATAAATATGTCGTATAGATTCAAATCAGATATTTACCGAGACATTTAACCCACATGAAGTTCGTTATTTTATTTTATGCAGAATTTAAGTTCTTCGAAAAATATTTCAACGAGATGCATTCTCTATTCTAACTACGCAACAAATAGTATGACTTGAATACCAAATGGTACATTAACCGTATCCGTGTCGCCTCCCTCAGTTTCTCAACATTCTGAACATGGTATTGGTGTCGCGTCCTTGAACCGACAACAGCTGGTTAATAAAAAAAGTTAAACTTGCTTTTTGTTTCAAATGTGTGTGAAAATTTGCGCTTTCTAAAGATATTATTTTCCTATCTGGACAGGACTGGTTCCACGTTCGTACGTTCCACTGCTGGACATTGGCCTTACCTAAGTCGCGCCGCTGAGCCCGGTCCATATCCCTAATTGCACAAAACTCTGCACAGAACAATATTATTTCTTCGTTGTTGAGAAAAGGAATACTAAACCAAAAACCAAGTTGCAAAAGTCTCTCAAATCCCATAGTGCGTCTATGGGACTTACTCGTAGCCACTTTTGCAACTTGGATCTTAACTATAATCTGCTTTTGTCACTAGGAACCACCTCCAGTGAAATTCGTGAAGCCCCTTCCCAAACCAATCGAGCAGAGTCGCAAGAAGCGCGGCGGCAAGCGAGTGCGCAAGATGAAGGAACGATACGCCATGACAGAGTTCCGCAAGAACGCCAACCGCATGAACTTCGCTGATGTGAGTGTAAAGTCGACTTATCTACGTAATTCTTCTCATAGCCTTGTAGCCTTAACAGTAAAGGGCATTTTTCGTCTTAAGCCTAGTTTACACGGTGCGAGCTAGCGTGTGAGTCAGCCTGCCTGGCGCTGGCCCGGCTGTCGTGGAACGTGAACACGTCTTTCCACTTTTCGGCGCCGGCAATGGCACGGTTTCATATATTTGATAGGTCCGGTGCCGTGCCGGTAAATGGAAAAAGGCTTATTGTTTACCAGATTAGTGACTTGATTGAATGAAGTGCTCAATCTTACAATCCTGGTGTAAAGTGTCTAGTATTTTGATGGTCCGTCTCTGAAAAGTCTCCGCAATGGTCGTCACTCGAAATCCATTTAAAAAATCTAAAAGACTGCAGAAGAAAGTCAGTAAAAAATGAGCACTGCGATCTTTTGCTTACCGGACAGCAGTAAATCGTAATTAACTTAAACTTCACCATAAATAAGTCAAGTTTTTATGACTACTTGCTCCACTTTTCCTGGCCAACATTACACACAAAATGACCTGAAAGTCTATATAGTAAAAACTCGCGTTTGTGCTATCTCATGAAATCGACGCTTAGTGGATTCAAGAGAAACATACATACATACATTAAATCACGCCTTTATCCCTAATGGGGTAGGCAGAGCAAAAACGACCCAAACAGAGGTCTGAGGGTTGATTAAGATAGATCTGTATATTGCTGTAGTGACAGGTTGTCAGCCCATCGCCTAGATTACAATATACTGAAACCCTCGAATCCTTAGCTGGTTTTTACAGCATGCCCGGGAGGAGATGTAGCTGGCACATTCTATGTTTTTCTATCGCTCCCAATCCAGCATGGAAGTATTAAGAAGTATTCAAGAGATTATTGTAATTAATAAGAGAAAATGTAACGTATGGCATTAGCACGATTCTATAACAAATCGTTTTCGAGAAGCGAACTGTAATTAGGCTTGCATCGAGATTTCAGATTATATTAGATTAGAGACATACGGGTGTAGCGGATAACAAGTTCCATCTATACACATGGTCGAAGCGGATATTCTTACCGTTTTTCCGGCTACTGATAACAAGCGGCTCTAAAATTATGTTGGATCTGTGAAACTTAACATCTTTCCTCGAATAAATTATTCGGTATATCAAATCTGTCAAATCTATCAAATGGAGAGATCTGAAATCTCATGCAAAATAGCACTTCGAAAGAAAAATATCGACGTGTTCCATGTGCATAGGGCAAGCTGCAGTAGTTTAGTGATATTTTTATAGTCTAAGTTGTACCAGGTATGATAATTATAATACCCCTAATATTATAGCCAAAAAAGTATATGGAGACACATAATACAGTAAGCTTGTTGAGCCCGCTAAGTTCGTTGGTAGACAATCACGCGACCGCACAGCGCACGCGCACGGCGACCGTGCGCTTCACCAGCTGCTTTCTGGTCTATTTGTGCGCGCTAAAAAACTACGCACCACACCACTTTACCCATGAGACGAGACCCATTTGTAATTCAACTTAATATAGGGTGTAAATTGCTGGTGATTGATGTTAGTTGTTGTACCAAATCGAGCTTGGTATTAGCAGTAGACCATTTGGGAATCTAAGAATCTGGAAATAGGGAATAGGGACTGAGCAAAGTAAAACTTTCATCTTTTAACTCAAGTCTAGACTAGAGATGGAATCAAATGGCAGTCGCTCTGTGTAAAAATTAGTATCCTCGTTCAATGTCCTAGATGAGGTAGCCGAGCCGACCCGTGAAATACGAGCAAAGGCTAATCGGGTGATGATTTAGCAGACAATTAGGTCAGTCAGGTCAAGCCTGATTTTGGTTCTGATTTGTCAAGCGGTTATTTATGATGATGTAATGCAGCAAGCTTTTTGGCGCAAGAACTTTAAAATGCGACTTACAATACATCGCGCTTAGTTTATACCGATATGTGGACAGTCAGTTTTTCGCCTTTACGCTCCCCTGTTCCTCACAGAAACTGCTTCGGTTTCATGATTCATGATCACAACCGCAAGCTAGTTTAAACATCAGCATTTCTTTGCACTTGGCCATACACCATGACGTCACATTTAGCATCGTTCCTCGAAACGCAACCATACCGGCAATTATTATTCCATAATCTATTCCGGACTGCCCACAATGCCCAGTTACAATCAATGCGGCTTATTAGCGCATTCAAACGTGTATCTCGTGGTCATTCGCCGATAATAATAGTCGTTTCTTAGACTAGAAGAAAAGTAGAGATGATTTACTAAAAGCCATCGGAACGAATCCATAATGAGACCCAATTTTATAAATTCTTTAACCATTAAAAAGCTTGAACAAAACTACTCTTTCTGTATTTTATTGCCACGTGGAAACCTTTTCATTTTCGGATGAAGTTGCTGTCTGGAAAGTAGGAATGAAAAACAAGTCTGGTTTTAAATTGATTTTTCATTTTCCATCTGTCCTTCTTTCTTTGATATTAGTATTTGCTTTCTGTTACTCGTTTCTTCTATAATTTTTTTGTGATCTAATTTTATTATCAGTCGGTTTTCTCTCAAGTATTCGCTAAGGAATTCTAACAAGCTGTTCGGATACTGATGCGATTGGTTTACTGTTACAAATTGTTACCTATGGATTAGCAAGAATTTACACAAAACGCAGTTATAATGCACATATATGTTACGGTTACAGCTGTAATAGTCATAATTTCAATAGCAGAGTATAGAGAATTAGCCTGTTATAAAAATAACTTCAAAAGCATAGTTTATAATGTTAATCATTTGAATAGACCGTTGGTGAGTGGTAGGTTAGGTACCCTGTTATTCGTTGCTTTATTATTGAAAATCGTTTTTGCATGGCGTTTATTCTTCATGATTCCTGTGAATTCCTGTAAAATCCATGTTCTAAAGCGGCATTGATTAATATACTCATGAGCATTTATAATATAATCTGAACATTGTGTTTGATATTGTCCACGTGATCGTTGTCCTTCGAACTTTTCTGTGATCCCTTCTTCTTATAACTTCTCCAAACTACTTATCAATACCCCGTCAAGTCACTATTAATTCAATGGTTTCCTTCCAACAGATCGAAGACGACGCTTACCAAGAGGACCTGGGCTACACTCGCGGCACCATCGGCAAGTCGAGCACTGGGCGAGTCAGGCTGCCGCAAATTGACGAGAAGACCAAAGTTCGCATCAGCAAGACCCTGCAGAAGAATCTACAGAAACAACAGCAGTATGGAGGAGCGACCAGTATTAGGAGACAAGTATCCGGTACTGCGTCTTCTGTCGCCTTCACACCGCTACAGGTATGTATCTTTTTTTTCCCTCACTCTCGTATAATCAGATGAGATAGTAATGTGCACCTCTGCATACTCTGAAAGACATACATAAGACATGGAATATATTTTGATAAGATATGGAATCGAGCATTCCTATTCGCCTTCATTGTCTAATCGAGTTCCATGACTTATGTATTTCAAGTACATAATACATAGTTACACAATACAGTACATAAACTTGTAGAACCTAAATACATGTCTAATAACCGACTTGACAAGTTATACACCATGTTTCCTCATGTAAATGATGCCTAATAGCATTATAATTATTTCAGCATGTATGCAATTACGATTTTACGGTCGTACGAATATGGACAACGTAATACGTATCATTTGTAGCACTTAGATCGCTAGTATTGTTTAATACTTCGGTGATTGGTGAATTTTACTTTGATTATTGATCAAGGTTTGAAATATCGATTGATAAGCTCTTTCATAGCACAGTTATTTTAGGCTATCTCAGATCTCGGCCTTAAAAAGCACGGCATTAAAGGCCGACCTTTACGAATCGTATTGTTACGCGTTGAACCTAGTTCAAAGAAAGCTGGTTATAGATCGAAAAGGTCCTATAAATAACGTCCATTGAATCTTGACCTAAGCACTAAGCAGGTTACTAGGCGTTACTCACCTAAAGTCTCAAAACTCTATTGTGTATTGTAATGTAAGAATACTTATCTAATTGTTAGATTACATGAGATTACAATAACAATGGCGTTCCCTGCTAATTTCAATACAAATTCTTCACGTTGTCAAGATACTATAATTGTAAAAACATTATATCATGCAGAAAAATACTGCGCGCTATTTTAAAATTATATGGCATTTAGCAGAGTTTTTGCTCCCAACATGATACAGATTTAATTGCTGACTGAACTCGTTAGCAAACAATAAAATAACCCCCTCACGTTATTTACAGTTAGGTACAATCAAAGCTGTAGTTGCAAAAAAACTCAAGATTTAAACGTTTCATATTATAGCACACAAATTGTTACAACGTTTTTCACAAAATGTAAACCAAAATAATAGACACATTATGACAAAAATCTGTACATTAGATCTTAGTTCACAAGTTTCTATAATGTAAAATGGACTAAATAGAAATAGTTTCTGAAACCATTATCTACATAATTTGTTCTTCCATATTTGGACACTCTTGAAACTTGAAAGCTGCAATCTGCTACTGTACTATAGTAGGTATCTGCGATTTTAAATCAAAAGACGCCGACAGAAAAGCTTACAAAGTAGAACGCAGACTCTGTATATCTAGATAATTAAACTCAACGTATTGTCTGTACTTTCCTGAAAACAAAAGTAACATTCTAGATAAAAGTTATTGATCAGATATCAGATGACACTGCCTAAATATACGACACTTTTTATCCGAATAATTATTTCACTCCCTACTTTTATCTCAATATGAGATTCTCATGGCATAATACTCCAACCACCTATACAACCAAGCCGTCAATAAATCAATTGACGCAATAGTCATTTGATAAAACGGTCAATACGGTGCTCAGATTAATCGCAAGTGATTATGCCCAGCCGTGGTCGTGGGCTGGCTGATGTGTGGGCAACTGTTACGCCTCCGCTTTCCTAGCCGACAATGAATATTATGTCACTTCACTACACTTCCTTCATTGGCAGTACAATGAACACCGTGAAATTGGGTGTTTTTTACCGTAAACCATCAACTATAGACATCCACGAAAGACATTGGTATATTTTAACACCGTCAGGAGATTCTTACTTTTGATTTGATTGACAAAACAAAACGTTTTAAGTTGTTTACGTTTAGGTTATTTCTAAACTAACGAAACATGCCAGTTGTGAGTAAATATTGTGTAAAAATTGTTAGGCTCGTTATAGCCAAAACATGGTAGGCTCTACTCTACATGGGCTGAGCTTCCAGGAAGGATTCTGTTATTTTTCTGTAATAGATCAAAATAATTACTTTGTACTTAGCCTAGCCTGATCTGCGTAGTAAATTTAAGATTTACTATGAAAGAAGTACTAAAACATGACACGGCCAAAGTTTACAAGCAATTAATCAGTCTCAGACATATTGATAGCTCTCTGATTTTGTTAGGATATTTATGTAATTACAGCAGAAGTAAAAGGCTCAGAAAATTACTTTCAACCATCCTATTCTACCGTTATTAATGAACCTTTCACAAGAATATAAAGACATCTCTATACTAATATTAAAGGTTTGTTTTTTCTTCCATGCTGGAATGTTCCAGCTGCCTTTCCTCGCAGGCATGATGTAGAAGTCAGCGAAAGGATTTCGAGGATTACAATTGTAATTTAGGCGATATGAACTTACAACCTGTCTGTCCCTATAGCTATACACATTTCAATCTTAAATTGCCTTCAGTAGACGATGTGGCGAAAACGCCTTTTACCAGACGTTTCTCGCTCTGCTTTTTCCGTAAAGAGTAAAGACGTGACTTTGTGTATAATATATGTATGTTTTTTTTTGTTTGTCTACATCTCTTATTGTTGTTCTTCTAGTAATTACTTGGTCAGTAACTTAACCTCTAAACTAAAAGCCCTCGCCCGCAAATCAATGGCAAAACAAACCGACTTGATAAATGCGCCCTTCGCTCCACATTATGTGCCATTATCTCGCAAACTAAGTAAAGACTTCATCACCATTGTACCACTTGTATAAGGTTGCCAAGTATTTTGCTGCCGAGTTAGAATAGCGTTTCCCCAAGTCTTCAGGTTTCGGTGTCGTAAAAATTTAATAAGGGATAAATTCGGGGTATATTGTAACAGCAGTGTCCCCTAAATATTTGAACTGCTCATGGCAAAAATATATATGGCAAGCATTGCCATACTCAATGATTCTTTCACTAAAATTAAGTGTTTGCATTCTCTAAATCTAACAAAAACTGAATAGGCCGGAAACAGTCTAATTTTGCGTAAGGGCGTTTGTGCTCTCATCCATATTAGATTCGTATCCAATTCGTATCAGAATAAATTCCATATGACACGTATATGGATGAGTGCACAAGCTGTTATACAATTACTAGGAAGGCTAATCGGATACGAACCGAATACGGAGCAATGCAAAAACGCCCTTACTGTCATTATAAAACCCCTGTCCGTATTAATCCTGACGGCTGGCAACCCTACTCTGATTACGCCCTTGGGCCGGTGTTGGGACGTCCACCTGGCTATCTATCTAGCGATCTACTTGTAAGGCCATTCTCTTTGGAATGCCACCTAATGGTTTATGCATTCCTGGTACTTTGCAGCGTACTTAGATGGTGTTTGAGTTTGCAATCACTTTTTGATAGCACTAAATTGGTCGTTCGATTGGCCAATAGTTGCTTTAAATTTTGGTGCCGACTGCCGTCATTTCTAATACATTTTGTTGATTTAAATAGGCTTAATAAAACCACAGGTTACTTAAAGGCGCGGCGATAAAACTATCATGTAACTTTATAGTTTAGATTATTAAAAAAAATTGAGTTAATAAAACAGGCAGAAAATAGATCGAATATCACTTTTTTGATACAAATATAAGTATCTATTTCATGTGGTTATGCTGGGATGAACTACACCGCAAATTATCTCATAACAAACAGTATTTTCTCTAAGATTGCGGGTTTCATCAGACAGCAAAAACAGTTAATATCACATTCCATAAGGAGCGGCGCGCGTGAACTTTCTAAGTACTAAAATAATCTATAAAGCAAGTTTATATACTTCTGGGATCATCAGAAAATAAATATAGCTATAATACCAGTGTAAGTACCGTTTATAGGTCAATAACCGCCGTTTAATTGATAGTTGGAGGTGCAGCCATAGAAGAAGTGATAAACAGTAAAATGTATTCATAAAAGCGACCCGCATATGCTACGTTCCTCGAATTTGGATTCGCACCCGTTAGTTCTCATTTGACAATCTTAAAAAAAATGCGCCGTTCTGCCGCAGCCTCGTCAAAACCAGCTTTAGTAATAAATGTTAAAAGGCTAGTTTCGGTTTCTTATTACATTTACTCTACTTATTATTTTCCAAAAAATCAAACACTGCAATTTATATATAAGGAACGCTACAAAAACCTGTACATAGGTTTATCCGTGAACCCTTATATCACGGCGGCGCTTAGGAAGTATATGATTTTTTTTACTGTTAATTTCTTTTACTGTGGTGCAGCATTCCCTGCACGACCGAGAAATATACCCTCCTTGGTAGGGAAAGTAGAAACGTAAGGTTGTGTGCCGGTAGCCTTTCAGCTAAATTTAGAAGAGGTTTTGTCGGAGCCGCATAGCTGTTGATAAATCCTATAAATCACGTTAGTTCTGCTGCATTCCATTTGCATATTAAGATTTGCCGTGAGACTTATTTGCTGTCTTCCTTTGTAGTGTGGGAATGTCAATGACTTTATTGGGAAAGAGAGTGAGCTGACTCGTCAAAATGTTTACTAATATTTAGAAGATCCTACATTCGTTTCAGAACTTTTACAAGAAGTTTTTTTTTTATAGTTTTTTTGTAGCCGCGAGAGACTAAAGATTGAAGCTATTTTATTTATTGTTCTTCTACCAATGTCTTTCACATATTGTTGTAAGTTGACTTGTTTCAAAACAGCAAACTGTTATGAGAAACTATAATTCAAACAGTCTCTAAACCATTAAACCGAAGTGCATTTTCATCCTAATGCGCTGGTCATTTACTAGTTTTGCATAGGTGGGCGAGAAAATTACTCACTCACTAGTATTTCTGTCCAACAGTCGTATTTAGAAATGTTTAGCGAGTGTTTCAAGACGATTTCTAAAGAGTTAATATATGTATGCAGTGCAGTGTCGAATTAAATCTATTATTTTTATATTCTGACTTATAAATGAAATTTTTCTTCTTTCGGGTCGGCATGCCCTGGTAAAAAGATTCGCCAGCCTAGGCAGTTGTTATCGTGGTTATCATGCCTATCCGCCACGTCTGACAAGTTTTGAGGGTTATTATAGGTATTTATGGTAGTATGTCGCTATAGTGACAGGTTGTCAGCCCATCGCCTAAATTGCAATACACTGAAACCCTCGAATCCCTTAGCTGGTTTTTTACAGAAGGAGATGCAGCGGCACATTCTATGTTTTTCTATCGCTCCCGGTCCAGCATGGAAGTTCAAAACAACCCTTATCTAAACTACCTTGCAATCTAATGCTATCATTTACAGTACAAGTTTTGCATGTAGGTAGGCGACGGAGAAAATTGTCCGGTATTGCCCACTGGTAGTTCAGACAGAGCGATCTTGTTAGAACTTTCACCATTTACATTTCGCTGTTGGTATTCTATGGGAATGGCGACGCCCTTTGCCATAACATTAAACGCTAGACCTTGTTAAGATTGCAGATAAAGTGCTACCATTACAGTAAGGAGATTAGAGGGGTTTGATCGTGTTTTACTATAACAACTATCTCTACCACCCTAGAGCTTTTGTCGTGTCATGTCGAATATTTCTTTATGAAGAGATAGTACCTAGCCGACACGAAATTTATGCTTCATCGAAAGCGTTCTTGCTAAGTAAATGAACCTTTGTTGAAATCTCTTTGCTAAATAGGTACTTATCTAAAATTGTGTCATAGTTTCTCCATGTAATGTGCTAACTGCTAATGCTAATCAAATGTAAAGTTTAAGACTTCAACACAAGCCAGGCGAGCACAAATTACGTTCCTTAAAAGGCAGGCTTAATTCGCGGTTAGTCTAACCACACCCGTATGTTAGCTTAGGCGGGTAAGGTGTTATTATTATTAGCCCGTGTCTGGACAAGTGGCCAACGACGTCGCTTATCTTGCCACACTATACCTGTAAATCGACACTTTTAGGCCAACGCGCACATACAGACTATAAAGCAAACAAATCATCCCGCCACCCCTAGCTACGCCATTTCGTCTTGAACTGTAGACAATTATATATTTGAAGTTAGCTTAGGGCGGCTTGCGAATACAGAAAGCGTTGGATATTTGCAAGACTGACAATCCACTTATATCCTAGCGGTACTTATGGGCTATAAAAACAAATAAATTCACCAGTTCCGCATAGGCCTTGAAGATATTGGCAGCTTCAGAAAACGTCGAATAATGGCTCAACTACAGCTTGCGTCCGAGATCCTACAGCCGTAGGCATTCCTTCTCTGTCATCTTCGAGATCGGCGATCGGCGCAAATCGACGCACTTCTAGGTCAACGCATACTTACTGGCAATAATGCAAACAAATATGCCTTAACTTTGCATAGTTTTCTGCTTATTATCTGCCATGAATGTGCTGAACTATCTTTCATATCATATTATAAATGTGCTGAGCTATCTATGGGATGGGAAATGCCTGTTATTACAGCGGCCTCCGTTTGACTGCCGCAGGCGCCTAGATTATCTGCTAAGATAACGCAGTGAGTACTCTTATGCGAGTTAACTTGTATCTTTGATGCATTTTTAGCCTTGACCTGCAAGTATGATGTACTGAGAACAAAACAAAATAAGGAATGGTAAGACAAACTACCCAGGTACGTAATTATAGGTCGTCGTCACGAAAACGTTTTACTTCGCCATTTAAAAACCTGTAAGTAGTCAATCCTGAGACTACAGGAAGACATGTGGTGTGTGACGGTTATTTTGCTGTATAACTTGTTATTTCAACCGGAATACGACCATGCGGTTACCGTCATTTAGATTAAACCACAGAAGTTAACTAGACAGTAATTGATTAACACTATAGTAACAGGTTCTTTGATAAACACTATATAGATGTTTCCTTACGTTCAAAGTGTTACATACTTTAAACATTGTCACCACATGGTGGGAAATGTTTGATATTAGCACTGCTCCGTCAGCCAACGACATTTACAGCGGCGTCTCGCTAATAGGTTGAGATAGCGCAAATTGCTTCTCACACGAACGTCTGTATTTTACATGCGAATCCTGTTACACTTGCATTCAACTTTGCTTATTTGAGACAACATGGCTAAAATATCTCAACTATTTTCGATAGGTCCATGATAATACAATACGTACTTTAAGGTATTATATTTTTTAATAGTGTACAGTTAGACGGCCTTTAAAAACCAGAAATAGTCAATGTTAACTACCTTTAAAACAATGAAATTACCAGTCACCACAAAACAAAAGATGGAATGCGTTCATAAGCTGTCGTTCTACATTTTAAACTTAACGAACTGTATTTTATCTGTATTTAGAAACAAAAATAACAAAACTATCAAAGATATCATCAAAATCAAAGCTAGACCGACATTGCGTGCTTTTAAACATACATAATCTCAATCAAACAGGGTCTTCGCGCCACTACATTTACATACTGAAAAGAAAACATTAACTGCGAATTCAAGTTCAAAGATAAAGATCTATTCGCATGATCGATGTGTCAAATTGGATCTAATTGTTGTTTACATGATAGCAAAAACATGTAACGTGATAAACAAGAATTACATGTATAGTATGAGCTGGCATTGCTTGCATTGTGGCGTAGTACAGTCGATGTAATTCTCATTTCTTGCTACTTAATATAAATCACGTGACTAGATACCTATAGGACTAGAATACGCTTAAAATAATATTTAATATTTTATTTAGTATATTAATTATCTAACAATTGTTACCATTTTATAATATCGCAAACTTTGGAATCTATCAATCAGACTGATCGTTATGATTGACTTGATAAATTGATTCAACTTCAATATGTAATAGATATTGATTCCCATTAATAACATTCCTGATTGACATTTCTGATGTAACCTTGCAATTATACTAATAGTAATTATTTCTTTGAGTGATGTGATGATAATCACCAATCGTATAGTCAGTCTGTAAAGAATACTCTAACAATTTTGCGTAAAGGTTATCATAACATATAATAACTACATAATGTCAGTCAATTTTTAAAATCAGTCAAATTATTCCGTAATTAATGTAGGTTACACCCAAGATACTTGTTTATAAAAGACGCAATGTGTCTCCTCTTTAGTATCTGTTGGTAATAAACAAAGATGTGAAGTTAATATTAGCTTTTCCACTATGTATGACGGTGCTAAAACGCGACGCATAATAACTGCATTTGTATACTAACCACAGGGGATGACTATGACGAGAGTAATAGCAAAGATTCCTACAAAAGAAAAGCCGCACGCTCAGGGCCTGAACCGTTAACAAAACCTGTTATTGCCAGAGAAGGCGCGAATAACAGTTTGTAAGTTTTGTAGATTAATGGTTTTATAGAAAATAGTATTCTATTTGGATTTTCTGCTTCAGAGAATTTTAGATTCTCTCAACTCAATAAAAGGTTGTTTGATATCAACCAAAGCCTAATGTTAAATCCAAGTGCGAAAATTTTGGATTTTTATAGCTTTTACCAGGCTTTTACGAATGATTTTCTCCATTCTTGAACTCAGTATAGGCACGAGTATATTTCATCCTCTTATGCAATGTTTATCAAAATCTTCAGAGAGTTACCAAATAATGAAAGAGCTCTATAGTAAAAACTCTTAAACGTATGAATTAAAGTTTTGTACATTTGTAAAACCTGTATTCGTGTTGAAAACTGTATTTTATAAAAATAAATCTCACTTCCATCGAGTATTTTATCTTCTCTAATATAATATTCCTTTGTTTCAGGGTCTGGAGATAGTAAACCCGCAAGCGGCAGAAGTCAGACTCAGCGAGGCCAACGCTAAATACTTCTCCAATACATCAGGATTCCTCTCCGTAGGGAAGAAGACGACGTAAAATAAGTTAGTAGCTATTTCTTTTCATTTGATACTTAGCAAATCCTGCAACAGACTTGTGATTTTCGACATACCTACCTTTATAAAAAAGTAGTTTTTAGATCAGATTTTCGACCCACGGAATAATACAGTTACTTTTTTGACGAATGAATTTAAAAACAAATTACATATATTATTATAAAATATAAAAATGTACTGATTCAAAAGATAATTTAAGGTAATAAATTAATATTTAAGACGCGACAATCTTTTTCTTTAATCTTTTCTTTGGCAAGGTGTTTGAGCGCCCCAGTTCGGGCTCTTCCGTGTATTTCGTTCAAATTACACAAACTAATAATACAGTTCGTTACTAAATAGTTTGCAAACGTACATGTGCTTCGCTTGAGTAAGGCATAATTACTTTATCAACACATGTGTACTTCAGATACTTAGAGACTACTTAATAACCAGGTTTATGGTTAGTTTTCAGGCAATTTTTACTAACAGCTTCCATGGTTTTTGAAGCATATGAATTGCACTTACTTATAGTAGAAAAAAATATAATTAAAATTATCGTAGAAATAAGAGACTTAATTATAGCAAAAGGTATACCGGATACCCCTACTTTCAGCCTGATTTATGCCGTACTTTAATGCTGTTAAACCTATAGAATCAAGCAAAATCAGGATAAAAGCGCTAGTTGAAAGCTCACAAATGAGGATAGAGCCAACAGTACGGTCTTGAGCGACAAAGCAAGGAAACTGTATTGTTCGATGGAACGTATAAGGTCCATCCCATTAATTTGTTGACAGCCTTGCAATCTCTGTTCTGTATACAGTTCGTTGCTGCTCACGATCTTTGACTAAATGTGCGAACTAAGAGGTACTTTTATCCACGAAGGGAATTAGTTTAGTTTCGATAATGGTTTCGTGTAAAAGGCTTTGTAGCACATATTACTTTCATAGAACTTTACCAACCGAACCACGCTAATATACAAACATGTTTCTCAATACAAAGTTAATACACCAATCGAATATAAATTATGAATAACACTGTAATTATTTGTATCAAAAACTTACATTTATAATTATATCAAACGAGCCACATGTACCTAAATTAAATTGTATCAAATTAGTTTCCTACATAATCTTATCAGATAGTCACTGCATGTTGAATGTGATGTTGAAATATGGGCACGTAAATCACAAATTAAACTGGGTTATCTCATATTCTAACGAAGGAGTATAGAATAGACGAGTCACGTCCATTCATATGTCATGATTAGATTCTTATGAGTAAACTCTAATTATTCCGAATGTAAGGGACAGCATCCCGCAATCTGATAGGGGTTGAAAAAGAAAATTTTTCACGAAGAAATTATTTCAGGAAATAAAAAAAATATTCTGCCCATACAAAATTACCACCTTGATCAAATAATTTGTATGGGAAAGGCAAATATTTTTTTTATTTCCTGAAAGAATCTCTTTCTGAAAGTTTCAGTTTGCATGTTTTTTGTATGTTAAACACGATAATGATCCACAAAAAATACAAAAAAATACGAAGAAAGAGCGTGAGTACAAAATACAGTTCAAAGCGGCAACAAACATACATCGGACCATAATAAATGAGGATCAAATTAAACTTATTGTGTGGTTATTAACATTCTTAATCCACTTTTAACTTACCTGAGGATAACTGAAAATTCGAGACAATTGTGACAACAGCCAAACCATCTGTGTACATTGGGCATTCATTCGACTATTAAAATAAATACATGCATGCAAGTACCGTTGTAGAGGTCATACTATTGTACATTTTTGTATTGTTTTATGTATGACTTTCTTTTAAATACAGCGGCATTCTACATTCACCTAAATAAATTTTAATTGACCATGAAACTGAACAACTCTCTATATGGAGCAAAAATATAAATATGAAAAAAAATTGGTGTCCTCATACAAAATCACACGTTTTTTTCATATTTCAACCTATGTTAGAGACAGCTGTTCAGCTTCATGGTCTTAGGTACCTACATCTAAAGTTTTTGCTTGTTGGTAAACATTCAATCAAACATGCAGATTCTCATGATAAACATAAATCATCTCTAAAACAAACTACTTTTTAAAATTAAGTTTGTTATATAAAAGTGGCGAGATTCTCTTTAACAAGTGACATTAAGATTTGAGGCCAATGACCGTTTAAACATAAATGTTGCCAAGTCACAACTTTCTGCATTAATAACCGAAATGCAACGAAATCACTACGCAATTAACGGCATCTTCATGCGAAAGAATTAAGCAAACATGTAGATAGGTACATTATATTTTATTGTAATTAAGTCTTCCTCGGTTTCTATTATAAATATTTTTTGTTTTAAACTTGACACAGATAGTGCAAGTGCATTTTTCTGCCGGAATGTAAACAGTCAGTTACGTTGAGTGGCTTCGTGAACGATTTATTATACCAGCTATATTTATATTTAACATTTTTATTGTTTTAACTTTTATTAATTCGTGCAAAGATGCCAAACTTTAAATCTATATAGTAAAACAGTCAAACACCAGAAAAGTCCGTCACACGAGTATTTATTTACTTTTCCTATGAAATTCAGTTTTGAAATATGCTGTAGGTATGGAGGTATAATTCCAAGTTTTTCTTAAAACCTTGGACCTAGGAGAACTTACCTACAATCTATCTATCTATCACCTACTTCATACACCTTCAGCTTCACTCTCCATTACTACCTGCCCGCTAATCTGTTACCCCAGTTGGCACTCCGCCACTACATCCTCGCTCTTGACACAAAAACAGATCAATGGAAGACCTTAGAAAGGGAAATTATATTACAGCATAAATTATAGTCACAACTTCATCAGTAACACCATCAATCATTGCAGTAGCAAGGTTCTTTGCGTGCTTTGTAAGGAATTTCTTACCCACAAAGTGTCATAGCTCGTAACATCTAATAACTTTCATAATTAAATTACTACCACAAAATAATTATGAACTTTCTACTTGATAGTTCATTTCCTAATTCACTTTTACTGCCGTTGACGCTACATTACCTAGTGCAAATCCTGTATTTTAGATAAAGATAAACATCTAACGAGACATTCTGCATATTCTATGTTTACTACTACAGAGAACTACTTAGCTTAAACACTTCTACAGAAATACATGAAGGGAATACAAATGACATACTAAATACGACAAAGGAATGCTCTGTTAAACCAGCTTGAGCCTCTGTACTCGAGACCCGCGTGGGCTTGCATAAGGACACCCGGTTAATGGACATTCTACGTGCCTTAAGTCTATTCCAAAACCGCGTTTAGACTTCTGAGAAGCCGCAAAATTACATCTACCTTCTTTCCAGACAATGACATCTTTATAAAATTCTGCTATCGTTCAAATCTGAATTCCGGTTGAACCGTAACGGTCCCATTGTGAGTGATACAGATTGCAGATGCTAGTGTTACGTGATGTAGATAAGGCGACACGCCCAATAAGAAAAGAACGTTAACGGTTCATTGAAATCGAAAGAGTGGAGGACGAGAGCGCGGAAGAACAGGTTCCGAGCGACATCCCGAGAGCCGCGGCGTCGAGCGTCGGCGCGCGCGCAGTGCATAGCCGGCCGCTTGTGTGCTCGAGCGCGCTCACTACATAGACGACTCTCTGTCAAACATATGTGCCGATTGACCGGACTGGTGATCTGATAAAGTGACAGTGTTCATTACTGAAATGATAAGTGAACTGGACGATTAGCTAGTGTTGTGGTGATGGCGAGCTTCGAGGACCTCGCCTTCGACTGGGCGACGCTCTGCCAAGAATGTCCCGAGTGCTGGACTACGTCAGGTAAGTGGGATTCCTGTTAGACGATTTAGTCCCTTGGGATGTATTTAATTTCTAAGATTACTTTAATTGCTTGATGCAATTTAACGGTAGGTATCCGTCGAAGTTATATAAACTACCCACACACTACTAGTTATTAAAAAATAACCGTACTACCAAAATAATCAATGTGATTAATTCGTTCACCAATAAAAAGATAAATCAAATAGCCGGACATCCTAACCATAACATAAGGTAATCTATAACCGCATAAGAAAATACTGACCTCAAATAATAAAATAGTACAATAATGAATAACAAAACATTTCCTCCATTATTTTCTTTATTTATTGTTCTCACTTCCTGATAATTTACCGTTGCATCCCTCGTTAAGTCTCGTTACACTGCAATAACTATCGATTTGTTTATGCATCTTATGCAGGTTAATGTGAATACATAATTAAGTTCAATGATTCTTCGGTCAGAAGAATTTTAAACCTCAGATTAAACTAGGGTTTAAAACGACGTGAATCAGACTGTTTACCTATTATGACTTTTAAAGAGTACCTACCTTCCTACTTATAACTACAGCGACAGCTTCAATGGCAAAACATGGAAACCCTAATTCCTAAAGTCCCTTTATAAAATTGACACTGTAATATTACCTACCGACATTTAGTCAGCAAACTTTACCCACATACCTTTTGATTGAAGTCGACCTTTAGATAGTTTATCTATTACTTATTTTGTTGCTACAAAAGAATGCCAAACTTTCGGTAAAAAGAGTGTGTTGCGATGATGATAACAAAACGTTAACCTTGGTTACGTATTATTGCTCACATTCGCGAGCGTGCAACCGAGCAATGTTTAAAGCAGTGATTACACTTCTCTGCCGATCGAGCCTGATTTGATATACATTGCTAAGCAAACGGGTCTTACTTGAAATTATCTACTCAAGCTAAGCAGCAATGTATATTATTCGGGCGCGATCGGTAGAGAAGAATAATTGCTGTTTAAACTCATGTTTATCTTGACCAACTCATTTGCGCCAACTGCTCTCCAAACGTCACGCTTTCCGTCCAAGAGTTTATCATAAAAAATAACTCGCTGTTTACTGCACATGTGTGTAAACTAAACCTTGCGTAGAGTTTACCCAAAATAGGTTTCATTAAAATAACTAACTCGGAATATGTTAATAGTTACACAATTTGTAATCTAGAAACAAGTTAGTGCTTCCGAAATTTTGAATATTTTATTTATGTTGCACTATTTTGCATGATCAGTTTTTTCTAATTATGTAAACAAAGCACAACCGGTTCACCGGAAGTTAGGTTTTAAAAAATAAATAAAATAAGTAGTTGTTTTTATTCCCTTTATGACTTTTGATACCTATAACTAATCGTGTAGGTGCAGACACTATTTATGGGTCATAAAAAGTTTTGTGTTATCATGTCATTTATCAATCAACGTAAATTAACCCTGACTTAACCTGTGGTTAAACGTACCTCTACATTAACACATTTTTAACACATGACTTGATTAAAAGTAACTTCTGATTATCCAAGCTTCTACTACTGTTTTTCAAACTCGACAAAGGAAATATTTTAGAAAAATACAAAATGTCCAACTATCGACATAAAAAGAAATCTGCATGGACACAAGTTAAATAAAAAGGCATAACGCATGTAATCTGCAGAAAAATGACCAACAATTATGACGAGATAGCAGTTAGTTAGTTAGTTAGTTACTTTGCATAGATCTGAATAATTTTGAAAGTGGTTCCATTTTACTTTCGATTCACGTTAAAAAGTGTAATTAACTTTTATATTGTAAGTTTAAGTTCATAATCATAACCCAAGCCTAAGTTACCTACCATTAAGTTTGTTAACCGATTGTCTTTAAAATTGAATAGAATTGATTTTTATTTAAAGGTTGAATTCTCGAACATTCCCACGATTGTTTGAAACAAAATTGGCGATATAATTAAATTGATCTAATCAATGCTACTCACGGTTTTGTACCTATAACCTCTCGAATTATAAATAATTACGTGTTTTATCATTGCACATACATTGATGTTTAATTTATTATGATTTTTAATTTAATGTTCTTTATTTCTATTCTCAAATTACTCTTTGAAGGCTTTGCCTTTTAAAAGATAAGGTCACTAAATTAATTTATCAATATTGCATGTTTGACATTAGGAAAGAAAATCGGATATTTATTACTAAACTCATAATTAATGTCATATTTTCTAACCGTGACAGCGTATCTTAAATCCGGTTCTAACGAATATCCGTTGACGAAGGTTCGAAAAACGAAAAAGTGACGAACATTAGTCATTCTTAAGATATTTGTGACCGGTACGAACGATAGTTTGGTCGCACGGGACGTGTTTGGTTTGGTTTGGGCGCAGCAAGGGACAGGCGACACCTGAATAATAAATAGGAAGTTGTTACACTTATGAACCGTTAGAATGCCACATGTATCCGAATTCCTGGGACACTGGCGCCATTTGTGTATATTTTGTATGAGAATGTTTGCATTCTCTTTCTACTGGTAGGTATGTGTTTGCGTTCGAATACCAGAACTTTAAATTCATAAAATGTAGAACTAATCAGGAATGCCTTTAAACATTTGCGCACTATCCTGCTACTTGTACTGGTTGTACTATAAGAATAAGTATTTTCTCAATCGAATTCATTAAAAATCTTTTCTTGTTACTATTAACATTGCTGTTATGTTACTCTTATTCTTCCAATCCAGGTTACATGACCATTACTATCATTCATGGAATGTAGAATACTAAAAACCATAAAATTCTAAACCTACTTAGTTTTTCATCTTTGTTTTTTTTAAATTGATTTTTAATTTTCGTAATTTAAGTAGGTACCTTTTTAATATGTGCATTTCCCCACACCGTAAACATCTTTTATCGCGTTTTACACTCAGCTAAGTAGTTAATCCTGAATGATAAAGAAATGGAGATATGTGTGTAACTTCCTATATTTTTTTATTCCTGCACTTTTCCCATAACACTTCGCCTAGGAAATGGCGTTATCTGTAAATCTCATTTCAATTTCTACCGCTGAGATTGTTTTTACACCACTGCTTGGTAGGTGTTAGTTAATGTACCTACGTCTGTAACACCTGTCTGTATGTCTTCCCTACGTATGTGGCAAGTAATGGCAGTTTTTGCTTTCCATATTTTGATTACAGATTTTCATTGCGCTATAAGTTCTAAGACTTATAATGCTTGATACTTAGGTATTCGTATGATTTTATTTCTACCATTGTGGTAAAATTTTACAATTAACTGAAACCACCAAATATCATTACGACGAAACAAAACTATGACAAGAAAAATACCAAAAAAAAGTTTAGAAAAAAAAGTCCGAAAATATTATTATTTATTTATTTTATTTACGAGCCTGTGGTGTCTCACTGTAGAGCAAAGGCAAAAATATAATCAGACAAAATAAGTAGAATAATTAGACCATAATCAGATTTTACTGTGTAATTCTAATTACGCCTTTTATATCAATACGAATCTCGCAGTCCCCACCGTTGTTGTTGGATCAAGATTATAAATCGACACTAATCCAGTTGTTAAAATTCTTATTTAATTAAACCGTTAAATCTGCATGGAAATAGATCACACCTTTGCACGTCATTGGTTCTACAAATACCACTATTTATTCATGTGAAACAATCATGGGTAAATTCCTGAACGGTAAAGCCATACTTAATGATATGATGCATGGTTTGTTCCCAGCCCAGCACGCATGGTGTAATGTTACCCGATGAAAATTACCACAAACACTGTGAATAAGTCTTAATTAAGTTGTAAATTGTTATGTAGTTGTCTTCATTGTTTAGCAAAACATTGGGCTGTTCTCAAACTCTACACAAAGCGTGCGCACTGGTTCACTAAACCAACATACTTAAAGTAGGGCGTAATTTTCCATCTTTAGGTAATAAAATTATAAAAATTAAATTTTTGAAATCCTTTCACCATGCGAAAATATCTTGTTCACACGCGAAAACTTATACTTAGCCATCGAAAAATACGCCATTTAAATAGTTATACATAGATCCTAACTATAGAAGTGGATAAATTGCAGCGTACGTACTTACATAGAATGTTATTCTACCATTAGAATGCATTAGACATTTATGGTAGTATCATAAATGTTTAGAAGTGTATAAAATATCACAAGAATAAAATTGTTATGAGGCATAAAGAATAACCCGGAAGATTAACTGATATTATGGTGCAAAAAGATTTATTTAGTTTCTTATCATGATGAACCAATGCTCTACTAGCAGATGTAGGACGCAGATAACCGTAATAAGTTATAATGTTATTCGTTATAGGTACAAACCAAACTGTAAAGTAAAGTAAAGTAAAGTCGTTGGAACGAGAAGTTTTATTAGATCTCATAAAGAAAGATGACTATTGCCTAATCATAATCAAACACAGATACAAACAAGTAAATGCACTTAGATAATCTACGAATATATTGCTTTATGTCATAAAAGAAAGATTATTTTTTTGCAATTGATAAACTGTGAAACTATATACTGAACCGTTTTTTAAGCTAGGTACCTACTTTAATCAGAAATAAATAACACAGGCTACTTTTTACTGAAATTATCTTATTCCAATTGGACAACGCATTATTTAAAAAGAAATCTTAAATATCTTCCAACATAATTTATTTTAATTTGCACGAAATAATAAACTTGTTGAGGGCACAAAATACTGATGAGCGAATAGGTAGACCGAATAGACCGAGGTAGATGTCATCCTAATAATAACCTGCTTCGAAGTTTTATCACACAGGTAGACACTAAGTGTGAGAAAAAAGCTACTCATTCGTATACATATTTATCTGGTTAAACTTGCGAAACGTCTAGTATATTTCTCTGTCCAAGCATATTGCAAAGCAGGATATGGGGTGGGACCAGCGAACAGGTTGGTACTGCGACTAATCGCCGCAGAACCGGCACGTACAGACCAACGCATAGTCAACAATATACACATAATCAGGCCTCTACGAACAAGGTAGGCAGAGCGTTCGCGGTTTACTAAAAAGCGTTCCAGCCACCAGTCTGACGGTTGCTGAGAGTGATTTCAGATAAGAGCTTTGCTGAAGTGACAGGTTGCCAGCCTACCGCCACCAAAACCTTCGAATCTCTATTGTTTTACAATATGCCCGGGAAAAAAAGCAGCTGGTACATTCTAGGATTTTTGTCGCTTGAAGTCAAGTATGAAAGATGTATGATGGATATATCCAACAACTTTTATTACAAACACATAAGGGTTCCCTAGATGTGAGCATCAATATTTCTGTGTGAACTACTGTAGTTCAAGTGAGGTGTGGCAATTTTCTTCTGTAGTTGCGTTTTTATTTTTATCTTTCTATGATATTATCATTAATGGAGTATTCATATTCATAGTGAACTGAGAATTTGCTCTCACCCACCATGGGCGCTAAGTTAAGAAATATAAGTCCGTAAACTCCGTAAACTCGTCTGACTAAAGTCATGTGTGTCGGTATGTATAGGTACATAATATTCCTCCATGGTAATACTGGAGGTATAATAGCTGATTAATAAAAAAAAATTACAGAATAATATCAACAAAGTGATAACGCTTTTATGCACATCACTGTGCGATCAAGAACCCATGGTACAGACCACCAGACAAAGTCAGCCATCATCGTATTATATCCCATATTTGTACTCCTACCTCCTCGACCACACTGTACCTATTATACAGTTGCTCCTGCGAGTCCAATCAAATCGCAACTATAAAATCTGTGGATCCAATCTCGAGCGTATCCTATGCTCTCACGCATCTCGCATGGTCAATGCCTCTGCACTGCACCGCGTCACACGATTTGCACGATCATCGGTGCGCAGGCGCATCTCGCGCTGTAGGTACTATTATAGAGGGTGTTAGGTGAGGATATTATGTTATCACCAAGTACTCGGACCGTGTAAACCACATCAGACAGACCACATACCTATACAAAATTGTCAGCGGATAAAACCAGTTTGTATGGAGATTTCAGGGAATTTTAATATTTTTTCGCAATTTTCCAAAACAATCAAATTAGGTACAAAAGTTGTTCAGTTACAATAAATTAAAACAGTTCAAAAACTCAAACTAACATTCTGTATTCTGTGACCGCATCTAAATCTCGTCACACCTTCTGCACGATCAGTGCGCATATTACTTGCGCATGCTCACCCATATCACATTCCATGTTCACGCATGTCCACTCCAGGATCGTGATTGATTTTCACCTCAGATTATGCAGAAATGAGAAATATGTGCCTATCGCATCGCAGCGATAAGTTGGTATCTAGGGAATTAGTGAAGAAGTCACTTCACAAATTCCCTAGATACAAACTTTCATGCACTTCCTTTTTTGAGCTTATATCATGGGAATGTAATTTTATCTTACGTTGCTCCTCACTTATCCCATGTGGCCATTGACACTGAGCCTGCTGCGTCACAGTTACAGAGAGCTCAAGTTCGGATCCGCCTCGCTTTGTCGCGCCCTATTCAAAAAATACTTCGTGCTCGTAGTACTTTTCAATGCCTTTTATATTACACTTGTCGTTGATCATCGTGGAAAGCGATGAGAAGCTAATCTACGCTTTGTCCACACACAGAACAGAAAAACAGGGTCCACACTTCACACGTATCCCATTCCCATGTGATGTGGCTATTGGCAAGTGCGTCACAGAGTGCTCCAGTCCGGAGCCGCCGCGGTCTGTCGCGCCCTATACTTCTCAAGTTACGCCAAATCACTTCATGGGAGCGAACACGTAACGTAACCTATACAACAATAGACGTAAACAATAGAGTGACCAAGATCTCTGTGGCTGGCACAGGCGATACCATAACAGTTTTTTGTAGTCAACGTTACCTGATACTTGAGTGGAGACAATCTTGGGGACTTTTGCTCGTTTTTCGCAACGCAATATTCGCATTCTTGCTGGCCGGTTTTTTATAACAGGGTAGGTAATTTGATTATGATACTGAATAACGTTTTTGCAAGAACAGGGAAAATATTCTGAAGAGTCGATTCCGTATAAAAGCTAAACCCAAGTCGCAGGTGACACGGTTGTGTAGGGTGGAAACACTGATATTGTGCACTTGACTTTTGCACTTCAGAATGAGAAACCGAGATCCTGAATTTCTTAACATATTCGGGTTTAGGCGATGATCTATTGTCGATTGTTGGCCATTGCTTTTATTGATAGGATCTCGATTCTCGAACGAGATGCGCCCAACCCACCATCGCTGGCTGACAAGTGAATTGCAAAATCTCTAAACATTTGTGTGCATTCATGATGAAATTCATTGCCGATTTTGGATTAGATTTCGTAACCGCGGTTTCGGTGTGGTGTGAACTATTCATATTAACTATATGAGGTGCTGATTGATTATAATTTTCGAAATCTCGAAAGTTGTCAGGCAAGCAGGCGAGAATGATCTTCTTCTTCTCATGTGGTTCGCATACCAAATCTACTCATCTTTCCACAACCCATCAGCATCCCATCAGTCATCACTATTGAAATAAAACACTATTATTGTTACCACCACATCTCAATTTTATCCCTAGTATATCTTAACCGATATGTCGATAAGTGTTTGTACATTGGATTGCGAGCGTTGTCCTGTGGAAATATTGATAGTAGTGGAGTATTGATAGTGGATCTCAAACGAATCATCCTTATAGCCTTTCTGGGCACCACCATCATGCACTCTCCTTTATGCAGTAACTTCAATCCTGGTATCATATCGTGTGCCTGTGTAAATGCACACAGATTCGAGTATGTAACCATGTCTGTCCCGCACATTGGATCCCAGTTCATATCACACAGATCTGTAGGCTCACATTCCTTTACGGAACGTATGTCTAGGAACCGATTGTTGATCCTTGCCAATTCTAATTCGCACATGGTCGTATATGTGACGCCGTCTGTACCGCAGATAGGCCCAATAGACTGGTATGGTCTGGGGCAGAATATGTACTGTTCTATAACGTCGTAACTCTTTGTTGATGATGATGGCAGGAAGGATATTACGGCTGGAAGCAAAAATACTCACGGATATAATCTTTAAAATATCTAAGCATAGCATATATTCGCAGGTCAGACAGAAAAGAACGAAGAACACAAGTTTTCATTTCTGTATGTCCGCTGTTGTCCGCATCTTTCGTCTCTTTATGTGTGGCTCGTTCCCAAGGTATTTCCTGAACGCTAACTCTAGCTACGCCATTATAAAAATAACAGCGACATTTTTACTAAAGCAGTTATACATAAATACCACCAGTTCAAGTTTCCGGTTTAACACTCGACCAATTAAAAGAAAAACAAATAAAAAGAATACTCACTGCACACTTTAATTGCTAGCCACTTAATGCTTCCATACATTGTGAAAATTTGAACTAGAATCTCGTTCTCTCGTTTGTGATGCGTATTTATGAACTACGTTTTGTATGGCTTTGTTTTTTGTTATTCTAGAATACCTACTGTTAAAATATTTGATGTCATTTGTGGAAATAATAAAACAGGGTCGGATTCAGTAAGCCAAAATATGGCCAAAATACGTGGTTTTAGTCTTTAGTTCTGTACAGAAAAAATGAGTTTGCACTTCTTATTTTTCCTAATGTTAACGAATATAGCTTAGAGATTTTTGTCTTTTAAGTCCAAAAGTGCCACCAATCTTATACATTATTTATGTACCCAACGGGTCTCAACATTTTTCAAAACATTGTGTTAATAAAGTTAGTAGGTTTTTTGATAAAAATTCATCAAGCAAGAGTAAAGCTGATCTTACATCAAAGGTAAGTATACTACGGTAGACTGAATTCGGAACTGAAAAAAATGTATTTGCTATCCAAAAAAATTAAACAATCGACTGAAAATAATACAGATAGATTTTCAATGCATTCACGCGTGTGTTTTACTAAATTCATGGATATAATTTTGAAAATATTTGAGAACCACCACCGGCCTGAAGGTAAGGTGCATTTATTATTCAGTTCATCGGTATGTTCAATTTATACTTTGTGGATATGTAGAATTGTGGATGAATACATAATCCTTTTAAGCATGTGTTTGATTTTGCTCTCAATGACTTGCAACTTTGTTAAAGAGGCTAAGTAAAAGGTGCATGTAGAGTCGTGAACGTTTAGAATGTCATCACTCCCAAACGCGTAACCCAGAAACACATTAGTACCTTCCGACGAGCTTAGTGGGCAATACTTTACGTGATAAGGCTGAGTTATCAGTAAGGGAAGGTGGTCGTGACGGTCGAAAGGGAACCGAGATCGAACTCGGTCACGATCCGCGATCGGTACTCCCAAATGTTAACGAGCTGCGCCCGCGCAAACGAAAGCGAACTAGGTATTGTTCAACAGGTGCAGTATCAAGATCACACGATAGTAAACACTTCTTTCGTAATTTCATACCTTGTTCGAAAAATTGCGCAATTTCGCTGTATTCCGTCAATTAGGAATTTATTTCACGCTTGAAAAAGGCCTAGTGCTATCGTTTAAAGAATCGAGATCTTTATCTAAGGTACAATTTTACTTCGATTTATGCACGCGGCCGGGAAATTGTTGATTGGTTACGGACGTGCAAGTTAGTAATTGCAAATAATACCATCAAAACGAGGCATAATTATTTAATCGGTAGAACCAATGCTACTGCCTGACCAACTTTCTGACGATGATGGCATAGATTACTACTGACTAGTGATGGACACTAGCAGTGCTGCAATAAACTAATGAATGACTTCGAACAATCACGCTTCAAATTATTCATGACAGTATGATACAAACAAGTACAGTTCAAACAAGTACCGTTCTACAACTCGATATGTTGTCATGTCAAGTAAGTTAATACTTACAACAGCTTAACCGATTACCTCACTCAGCTCTGGTAAGGCGTCATAGGCGTGATAATTTGTATGCGTTGGTTGTTGTCCTCTATTTATACCACTAATTGTATTTAAATACACCATTTGGACAGTGTTTGCTGACCTTTGGCGCCTGAATGATACATTTCCACCTACATACCACGTAACTTGTGGTTTTAATTTCATAGGCCTCATACTCACCATAATGTCAATAACTGTTATTATACCGCAACAAATGTATTAAAAGCTGTGATGTAACTTGGCAAAAAATCACTTTCCTCTGTGCGCTAAAATATTTTTTGTGCTAACTTATTATTGCTGAATATAACGACCTCGGGATGTTCGTCTGTTAGAAGAATTACTTTTACTTGTTTTGTTTTTATTATATCTACATCGTATATCAGAACATAATTGATTCCATATCTAATATGTATAAATTTTCTCTGGATATATTTAAATTAAATTTATAATTTTGGCAAATCGAGTCGAAGAAGAACGGTCGAAAATAAATGTCAACTGCCGGTTTTCTTCTAACAAATTTTCATCTTTTCGTTTCAATTCCATTGCATCTAAAACTTGTTTCTTTGTCGGGAAGATGAATAATTTTTATTATCGCTTCCAGTCTAGCATTGAAATAGCTGTCATTAATTTACGGAATTCCATTATATTAGTTAAGTTTAGTTTAGTTCCATAACAAGGCAAAATATAAACGTAGTAGACCAACTATTTATTTACTCAGGCAAATTAAATAGGATGCTAAAATTATCGTAGTATGTAAAGTTATCACCACATTACCATAACCGTAACGTAGACGTAACGTGCACGTAGAATGCCACCCATCAGGTAAACGCAGTATCATAACTATGCTAAATCGAGGAAAGAGAGACTTTCTATTTTCATATTAACGTGTCGGAGACGTCTGACTGTCTCGCCTGTCGATAATAATGAGTTGACACGCTATAATCCTCAGCTTTCAATAAGTTTTCCCTTTCGCGGTGAAGGAAATCATCAATATAAAAGCCTGATTTGTAAGTGTGACTACGTGTTGTTCCAAAGTTATGTCGCATAATCAATAATAACAAGTATCTTTACTGTAGCCTATTTACTGCGCTGGTAACCTTTAAATGATAAATTGTCATTCTTTGTCATAGGTACCTTATCTATAGCTGCAAAACGTAGCTGCAAAATAATATACAACTTCCCATAAACACGTAAACTTCAACAGCAAATGCTCGTGAAATTATTATTGTATATTTATTTATAGGTACCTGATTCTAGCTTTACCTAAAACGGAACGAAAGTTGCGCAGGCGCAGGGACATGTATCAGTTTCGCCCATTGGCCATAACTCAAGATCTGGAATCGGCACCCGAGATTTAGTGGCGCACGAGTCGAATGCGCCTCAAGTAAAAGTTATTTCCTTGGGAAATGCTTGGAATTACGTCAATCGAAGTATTCAATACAGATTTACTTGTGGGCGGGTGGGCAGCACAATTTATCGTGGGCAGAATTTATAGATTTCATGGTGGGAATTGTCCGGATGTTTTGCCATGACACTTTGGTACCTGTGGAACTGGATGTTGACAAGTAAACGTTTAATATTTATCAAATAAAACGATTTCGTAGCAGAATGCCTACGAGTATACTATTTATAATATTACCCACAGCATGCAAGCCAGTAGGCTTCAAAACGATTATATTATTCCAATATAAAAAAAAATATCCTACAAGTAAGCGACAAAGTAAACTAGCTGATAACTATGAAGACGATCGTATAAAAACTTATGTTCAAATCATGCAGACAAACATTACGAACCTCATTTCCATATAATCCGGAAGAGCGATTGTTTATCCAGTAAAACGCTGTGTATTTCATCCAAACAAAGAACTTCCCTGATCATACTTAAAGACCTAGTTAAAGTTTTCTAATCTTATTCAACGTGTTGAAGCATTCGACCTCGTGGTGTTGAAATAATGGAATAAATGAGACAAGTGTCTCAGCAGTGCAGCGTCAGGGTCAACCACTTTGAGCTCGTGAACTGGCTATCTACCTGTGTTCAGCTCCGGTTGGCATGTTTCAAAACATAACAACCAGTTAAATAAACAAAGATCAGCTGATTATATGCCATCAAACGTCCATTTCTTGCGAGCAAGGAGTGGTCGATCATGCATTGTCAAATATGCAATTTTGACAGGTGGTCCGTCAGGGAAATGGCTGCAACTAACCTACCCAATATGCTTCTATTCTTTCACAATACAAAAAATGCATTGATTACGAAAAACGTAAATTATCTTTTCTGATTTGATTCAGAAACCTTGGCAGGTGAGGATCAAAAATAAGCGTTCCTCTAAAACTGAGGATGACCTGGAGAAAGTCCAAATCAAGATACATCGAAGAAGAAAGTAAAATTATGTGACGTATGGTATCTTGAGTTCTTATTCTTGTACGATTAGTACCTAAGGTCAATGCCGCTTCATCAGTGATTCCATGTTCTTGTATCCTTATTCACCTCGTGGCAAACGAAGCAATCTCAACACTTAATGAACTTATTTGTAAGCAAATGGCAGTGTATATGGACTGTTCTAACCATAAAGTACCAAGTGGTAATGACTGTTATGAATCGTTATGCAGAGTGAAGATCACTTTCTCCTGTCAAGGTGCAATCACAGAGAAATGGGCGATAAAAATCTGGTCATTAATTTGTAACATGTTTTAATGCACACCGAACTTTTCCCATGAGAAATCGGAACAATAGTAACCTTATTCATTATCGCCTTCGTATGTATTACAAGTTCACGCCCATAATCCAAGTCATCGCAATCAAATCAGCCAAAACGGTTTTGAAGACGTCATTATGACTCTGCGGTTTCGTCAGCAATTTACCTTGTTTGTAGATAATGTGCTAGTATAGATCATTAGTATAGATCTCTGGCGTATAAGCACCAACATTGGAGCAGAATACGCATTGTAAAAAATGAAAAAAAAATATGTAAAAATAACATTGAATTTCATAAAGCTTCAAAAAGTAAATGTTGCAGCTTTTTACTGATACGCATGTACTGACTGATCGAGCTACTTGTGGAATCAGTATTTTTGATAAGAAAGTTGTTCGGCCTGACTTACAGAGACTGAAGTAGCATTGAATACCACGCATTTAATCGGATCGCCAAGTCACGTAAAGGTTACTAAACTTTCAACAAACAAGAAGCCTCACTAATACGTTCTCATACCCTCGCTAATCCTCATGCCGGTACGTCTGTCCTCATATCCGCGATGAGCTGAGCCAGCCGAGTGGAAGAAAGCGGCAGGTGCGCCGGCGCATGTGGCGGCCTACATCTGCTGCGCGCACACGCTACGCATACAAGGTGTTAGAACAAACAATGCCCGACTATCTTGTCATTTGAATGCAACAGAGAATCTATAGTTTTAAAGTTCCAGCCGCTTGAAAGGGCGTCATCGTTCAGGACGCGTCCGTCGTTTAATCTAAGGACAACAAGTTACACAGCCATGAAACTGAACATTTCTGTTTAATTGATGGCATCTTAAAGACTTGTGTCTGCGCTTTTAGGACTCTGTATAGGAAACCAATATTGTATTGTATACCTATTAATTTAAAGCGATTTTTTATAACCCTGTACCATAGAATTTTCGTATCGAATTGACAAACCATTAGTTTCGGTGATTAAATTGATAAAATGTTTTGAGGCCATTAAATTTTAAAGTGGGCTAACATTGTTTACGTTACGACAACGATGGCAAATATTTGTTTATAAAATGTACAGCCATTATATTTTATTGAACCTTTACTTCTGCAATGACTATACGTAACACCATCGATATTGCATAGTACCTATATGGACGATCGACTCAAGTTATGTCAGTTCGAAGCAAGAAAAAGAAAACTGAAAAATGCGTTTACCATACCAACCCATCATTATACTAAGTTAAGATCTAGATAAGCACTAAACTGGTGCTGTACCTGTCTTGCGACAGACTTAGAGATCGGCTAATAAAGTGAACGGATATTGCATGCCATAACTAGATTCTATTGGTTTATGTACAAGCGTTTTACAAGATTCGAATATTTTGTATGTTTAGGCCATGTTCGCCGCATTAATTGGGTACGGCACGGCCTTTAATTTTAGATTCGGTTCTACGGTCAAAAATAATTTAAGTAGACAAAGTCATTTCATCTAATAAAATAAAGTTACAAATTGTGTTATTATCATGGAGAAATTTACCGCATGCAAGTATGACGACACATGTAATAAATAAAAATAAATCAAACATAGGTCGTCGTAAGTGGTAATAATTGATAGGACTTTTAGGCAAAATAGCTTCATATGAAACAACTTTACTATATAAAACCCAGGTTCTTTAATTATAGTTCAGAACTTCCATACTACGCACAACTTGAAATAAAATTGCAATATTTATTTTGAGTCATATATTTCACAAGGTGAAATAAGTCGACGAGAGAAGACACAAATTACTATCAACACGTAACAGCTGTTTAATCGTAACATGATAAATGTTTTGAAAATAAATTATTGATTAAATTGGCAGCACTACTCTAATATTAAAATCGTCTCTATCGATGAAATGAAAGCTGCAGAGCAGATGTAACATGTTATGCAAAACTTTAAGCTCTATTTGTTAAACTTTGCAATCGAAATACTTCACATGAGATCACGAAATATTGAAGAGAGAAGTCAAGTTAGGTACATACTATAAGTAGATCAAATAAGCAAGCAATTATTGTTGTCATTTTGTTATGACTGTCAAATAAATTACAATTATGTTACAGTCATATATTTTATGGGAATAAAATAATTATCTTTGTAACTTTGACAAGGTCTCTACCATAAAAGGAATTTCTTGAACTGTTAAATGAATGCGTATAAACTTTCAACATTGCTACTTAAAGTACCTACACATAAATACCAAACAGGTAAGTGCAACTATTAACCACAGCGCGCGTGCATTTTGAAATTCGAACATCTCAAAATTGCGCAAGTCGATATTCGGGTAATCTACTGCCCTTTTACGATCGAAATATTATAAAGTAAAAATTATGTAAACATAAACGAATATTTCGCTGAGCTTTCACTGAGTTACAGAAATTATGGAAACAAATGATCTGTTTCTATGATAGGAAAGCGGAAGCTGGGAACATTAGGAGTTGGAAATGTTGGACACAACCGCGGACCCACCGTGATCTCCCCGAGCGAGCAACGAAAGTGCACTGCTAGGGCTGTCGTCTTCGTGGTCTAACATTAGGGGACAAGATTGGACAAGTGTGAGATTCGTAAGATAAAGCATGAGCAAAAACCTATAAAAAATTTGGATATGCGTTGCGTATGCGTATTACAGTCAAGTGGGTGATGGTGCCGTACTAAAAGTAGAGACGCACACAGACCATCGGTTCCAAAAAAAAGCTTCGTCAAAATTTTAATGAAAACTGAAATCTGTTTTTCTCCAAAAGCAATTCGCTTTCGCCATCCCTGCAGCACCACTTGTTGCAGTAGGAAATTGAATAGCGCTTGCAGTGTGCGTCTGCGGCGGCGGGGCAATGAATCAGGACACGGAGGGCTCCACGGCTCGTGCAGCGCTGATAACCGCCGGGTCCGTTGTTATGACAGATAATAGCGATTTAACAATTTAAGCAGCCGCCGTTCAGTGACCTGAAAAATGATAGGTCAGTCTCTTTGTTCATGTATCTTTTAATCTCGTAGAGCAGGATTTAAGTTATATAATTTTGAAAAAACTGACCGGTTAATTTTTCAGAAGTTCGGGAAAATTACAAAGAAAATCGAGTGAGCTTTTCCATCATGTCTTGTCTTGTGTTAAATTATTTCAGTGGTTCTTTACACTAAAAGTCATCGTATCAAATCAATCAAACAACCTGACACTGAACAAACTTAGAAAAATAAGTAGCATTTTTTTCTTCTTGAATAATTAGAAGGCAAAATATTTGTAGCCCGAGTCTTTGAACAGCGTTCGGTGTTGCGTCAATTAGCTCTTAGCTCTAATAAATACCTACTAATTATACTTGAACTCTGGACTGAACGATGGACAATAAAACGGAGTAGACATATCGGAACAGCCCAATAAAACGCAGTGATATCAGATAATGGAAACAGCTACGAAGGGCCAGACCGCGCCTTGCGCCCGCGCTGCTTTCCACGTCGCGTTCGCTGATATCTGTCTCAGACTTAGACATAACAAGATAAATCGCCTAACATTCGAAACGTAGCCAATTTGCGCTGTGAAAGCGAAATCATTTGTTTGTACAAGATAGTCATGCTCATGCCAGCTTTTGATTTACCTTTAAGTAGGTGGATGGTAATAGAAGTTACGTTTTCCAGTGTTATGTCTAATGGAAATGTTTAGCAATCGCCAAAGATGGTTGAGCGTGACGTGATTTTAAAGATTTGGTTTTGTTGATGTATTATATTTGTATCATCCTATTTATTTCGTGTACCTATGATTGTTCTAGAGTAAACATATATTGTTACCAATTTTTCTAAGTATGTTACAGTAAAGTATCAGTTACTATCCACAAACCAGTTGATAAGTTCTAACTTCGCTTCCTTCTTTCGTAAGATGTTTTTAAACATTAAGCCTTTTTTGTTTCTTAAGCAATTTAAGGTGGCTAGTTCTTTATCGAAATATTTTCCCTTTTAACGTGTTGATTGCGTAAATTACAATTCCGAATATGGAAGCGCAAGTCAGGCCAGTTTGCAGTATGTCACCATGTTCTGCAAAAATGTAGGTGCGTTCATGTCGTGATGTGAGAAACTTCTTAATAGGAGAAGTCTATTCAAAGAATTCCGCTTTTAGTCTCATTATCATAGCTTACACTTAGAATAAGTGTTTCTAAAGAAAGATGTCTATGATAGGTACTGTAGTTATTGCTAGAGGTAAGGCACAACAAATACTTAAGACAAAGTATCTCTTAATGAAAACCTTGCTAAAATAATAACTGTTATTATGCTGTCTCTACATCGTGCTGTCTCTATTATTACATCGTACTTACCCACTCTTCACTTAAATTTGTGTGTATTTTTTACAAACTATTGTAAAATATATACCTATCTAATTAACCAAACCTCTTTTCTACCAAACAGTAGTTAAACTTAAAGCTAATTGAACATGCCGTTATGTATCTGATTTGCAAGATTCCATACATTTTACGACTAACCCGCGGGTCAGCTGCAATAGCAGACATGCAATGAAATCGTCATTTAATAGCTCCCAGATGCTTCCAAGTATTGCAACGTCATATAGTATAATCACTTAACATCAGCCTACTAAGTCTGCTATTATCATTACTCGTAGCTTCCGCGATGTACTTGTATTAGGTACTACTTATATTGAAACTAGCAAATCACCACGCGGTTTCTATTCGGCATTTCGGAGTTTTTCCGTGGAATTATGGATCTTTCCCGCGGTAAAAAGTAGCCTGCTATATTGTATTCCCAATCGTAGTGAATCTGTATATTAAATTTCGTCTTAATCGAAATACCACTTGAAAAAAATACTTTATCCTAAGTATATAGCTAGCGTCTATCATCCTACCAAGTTTTATCAAAATCCATTCCATCAAAAGACGTGAAAGAGTAAACAGACAGACAATCAGAGCTACTGTCGCGTATTTACAATTATAATAATACTTATTATAGAGTATGTAAGATGGAGAACGAAACCGGGGTAATTGCGCAAGCGCAAGAGTCGTTGCAGAATTCCTGCGCCAGCCTTGTTAGGAAGACTCGGGGAGTCAGGTTACGCAGACTGAAGTCACAATGTAACGTAATATAACTCTACTGTCGCAAAGAGAAGGGACCTTGTCATTGTCACAGTATTGTGTAGGTTATAGTATAGTCAGTCTGTTCTGTATTTCCTGATGTCAAAGAATTCTTCTCTCGTGTGGGTTTCGAGTCGATCGACCCAATGAACCCTGGTGTCAGAGTTTTTAAACCACCTAATAGCACGGCAAATAGACCTCTGACTCTGACATAGTTTCTGTAACGATATCCAAAGACAGGAACTGGGATCGACGGCTTAACATGCCCTCTGAAGCACGAAATCCTTTTTCTTTTCGGACAATCAGGTGATTCAGCCTGCAATATCCTAACCAAACTGGGGAAAATCTCACAAAGTGATAAATTAACAAATATCAACTTTGCGTTCCTACTTGGGAATCGAGCCCAGAACTTCCGGATCGAGAGCCCATGGCTCAGACCACTTGACCATGGAGGCAGTTTTAAGGAAATCATGAGCAATAACTAGCTAAACCAACGAGTGGTTCACAGTTGTCCTTGTAAATCGTATGTATTTTATCAAAGAAAATGTACAATTAAAAAGCACAGCAAAATGAGTACGGATTTCCGCTACAGTTGTGAATTTGGCAACTCCAAAATGTGAAATGACTCTTACTGACCTCAAAAACTTATAACATACATACATACATAAATCACGCTATATATACATACTAATTCCTAATGGGGTAGGCAGAGCGTCAACGACTTATAACAATTACCTATAATATCTATTTATTATCTTTATAATTACTGTTATATAAATAAATTGTGAAAGATGTAGTTATTTGATCACTATGTCTATGTCTATGTGTTCAAATCACAATTTGATTCTTGATATCCGTTGAAAACTAGTATCAAACAAATCTATGTTCAAATTCGGTGTCACCCAATGCACAATTACTTAATTCATGTCACAATCTCACAATGACTAAAGGAAACGGAGACACGTTTCATAAAGCATACACACGCCAAATGTGACAGATACACGTCAACTTAACAAAATGATAGCGCAACTAATGAAACTTGATCATGTAAATTCTTAGAGAACGTAACTGCCTTATACCGTATCATCGAATGTAGTCAATAATGTAGATTCCGGGACTGTAAAACTGCCTAATAATTAATCAAGTCGATAGTTTAGAAAGGGTTTTTGGAAGTTACATATAAAACAGACTTTTTTTTAATTGCATTAACCATTTAGGTCTACAAATTATATAAGAATCATAGTCGTAGATGAGGTCGCAGAAATTTGAGAAACTGTATATGCCAATGCCACAAGAAAGATTTAAAGGTGTACTATATTTACTAAATGCAAAAAAAAACAAGTTATTTCAGACGAGGCATTTTCCTAATATATTGGCAAGTTTGGCTATTTATATTACGACGAAACTTGCAGAGGATTTAAAATCTGAATTTTATATTACTTTTTAATTATTAAATAATATAATCAACTTAAATTGAGTCCACTGGTTTCGACTGCACGCATCGACGACTGATGTCCATCATTATTATTCATGAAATATGTTCAAAATTACGAGTAGGAAATGTACTCGTCGAAAGAACCGGATGCCTCTTGACATTATGCATTGAAGAAATGGGCTGTATGTCCGTTATATCATTGTACGGGACCTTTTGCAAGGTGACACGGATTATAAGTAGGAATTGTGTCATTCGATCTGCGGTGATCTTAATTACTGTTTAAGAGGGTCGAAAACCATATTTTCTCAAACTTTTTTATTAGCTTTATTAATTTTGAGGTTTCAGTGTCAAAGCGTTTTTGCTTTGTGCTTAACATTAAGATAGGTATGTATGAGATTTTTTTAAAACATTGTTTATAAAAGGTAGAGTTGGTATCAATACAAAATTAATTAAAAAAACAAAAGAAAAGGTCCAAATAATGTATCGGTTTCCTGCTAAACAGGTTTAACTTCAATAATAACTCGAAGAAAAAAAATCATGATCCGATCGAGGGTCGCTACTAGAAGGTATTTTGATACATAAGCTTTTGCAAAATATCTTGTAGGAAATTCAATACTAGAGGAAGTTTATCCAGTGTGACAGCCAAACAAACTATAAAAGAAAAATATTATTTACGGTCACACCTTTAAATCGACGTCATGTGACTTTTTTAACACCTTTATTTTTACTATTTTTTTTTTCATGTAAGGTGATCGGCTTGTTTTTGTGAAGTAAGCAAGAAAAACACATATTTCTTATATTTTTGTCGAACTGGATGTTATTACATATATCCTATTTTGAATTTAGATGCGAATCACCCAGGCAGTAAATTAAATTTTAAATAATCATCATCTCCCAAGCCTTTTCCCGTATTTCGGGGTCGGCTACCTTATCTAGGGGATTGAAATCCTTATTTAGGAGTGTCGAATCAATTTTAAATCGTTAATCTTATTAATCTCTTAGTAATTTTGAATGAATATTCCTATCTTTATAGTGACAAATTTACGAAAATAAATTCAATATCCGTTCTATCTTCTTATATTACGGGTCTATCAATATCGAACCGTTTATAATAAGTTCAAGTTTACTCGGTTAACTACCCAATTACAGAGCTTAAATACGTACATCACTCATCTTATAATGTCTGATATAATACCAACATGATAGATGAACACCCCGAAATCATTGTCCACGATCTAAGTCACGCTAAAACAATTACCTAAGTTGCATAATACCAAACAACCAATTTATATTTCGAACACCACTCTAATTATCTCCGTATATTTCCTGCCAAACCTCTTGAGCATTGAAGTGCGTAACGTAAAATTTGTGCATCTAAAATTCACTCTTTAATTTTTATCTTTTAAGGTCTCAGATTGTTTTGTTCAGCTGCCTTTGCCTTTTTCTTTGTTTGCCTGGAACTAAACTTGCCATTTTTATCCTTTAAAGTCTAAAATCGCATTCTACAGCTGTCTTTCCCAACTTTTATTGCCTGGGGATATAAAAAAAGTATCACAATTGATCTAGGCTAAGGCCCGTATTTATAAAGCGATTTCAAGTTTGAGAGCGATATTAAGTATGGATTTGACAGGTCGTTTTGTACTGAAGTGACATTTGTGATACGAACTCAAACTCGCTGTCACTCTTGAGAGCTAATTATAAATACGGGCCTAAGATACGGTTCCAAACTGATAATCATCTTTGCGTAAAATCGATAATTTTCCACACTCAGGTCTTGTATCTTCCCATACGCATCTAAGTATTACAAATATATTACGACATGGCATATTTACCTACTTTGCTTATATGGATGCTGCTTTCATGAGAGAAAGGATATCATCATAACACTATATACGTTGGGAAAAGCTGAATTATCCTGGTGCCGGGGTTTTAAAGTCTTAAGGAGCTTTGTGTTATAAACTGGAAACTACCGCCCGAGGCTTCTTAAGCTGGTAGCATATTATAGTGTAGTGTAGTGTAGGCGGGGAGCAAACTGCTAATTAGGCTACCAGTTTTTTTTTTTCTTATTTAAAATATGGTTGCCGCCTTACGCGCGCTTTTGGCCTTGAAGTAGGTAGTGAATATGAGTTTACTGAGCCTTTTATTATCATGTTTTGGAGAAATAACAAACTCATTAAAAGGTCAAAAGGTACAATAAGTACGTACCATAAATGTTCAGATATTATGATAGACGTGGTTGCTCAAGTTATATGATCTTTAACGTGTCGCTAGGACATAGTTTATTGATAGTATATTGTAGGTAGACCATCTTCCAATTCAGGGACTTAACATTTAATAGAAATCGCCTTTGCCATACGCAGGTTGAGTAGCTAGGTACTTGTTACTTGAAAAAGTTCATCAATCATTGTCTTATGCAACTTACAGTAGGTAATTTATCAGAATATCTATTAAAATGTATAATAACATTCCCTCGTTATACTTTCTAATAAAACAATGTAAATTAGTTGATCATCAACCTATAAAAAAACAGTTTTGACACAAATTTCCTAAGAAAAGAAAATAGAGAAGGCCTAACTTACTTAATATGTGATGCATTCCAAATATATTTTATCCTAGTCGATAGAAAAAAAGTCCTGTGGGACAGGACATCTTTGACATCCCTTTACTGACGTTTATAGCCAGATAGACTGCAGATTGATTTGCTTTTTTACTTTTTTACCCCCTATAAACTTCCAAATCCATATACACTTTTTACCTTTTAATTTTACAAATGGTTTGCTATTGTCTGACAGATCAGTCATGAGATGGTATATTAGAAGGCGCTATTATCAAGCTTGAAGCGAGCATTCACATAAGTGGCTGTTATTATTCTATCTATTGTAATTGTAGTCATGACCATATTTTATTTGGTTCGTGTTCTATCACGCGAAATTTAAACTTACCAATAACTTGCTAGATAATTGACTTTGTAGAGTAGGGTGGTTACAGAGAATCAGGCACGCCACGCGTTTTTGATTGTTTTTGTAAGATTTTTTGTATGATTTATAGTAGTTGAATTAATCTTTATCAATTTGTTTGTCTTTGTTACAGGTAAATAGTTTGCAGTGGTCCTATAATTTACTTCGCGTAGGATCTTGATGCTGATATGTAAGTTAGCACTGAATAAATTATACAGGGTGTTAATTTAATTGCGTGCCATATCTTAGGGGCTGTTTCAGTATCGATAAAGGATCCCATAAAAAATATTTAGTGATCATTGAGTAGGTTTTTTGTAAGATTTTATAAAATATTTTTTATATGCCTATGCCTAACTAGTTATTTATCATCACTGAAAAAACCCCGAAGCTAAGACAAAAAAAATTGAAAACGATTTTTTTTATTATTAACTTACATTTTCAAAAAGTTAATTGCAAGGTATTTATGCGATAGTTATTATAATTCGCACTTTAATACAAACACTGTTACCTCAACAGCCGCCTTTATTACCTAGCAGTAAAACTTATATTGTGTAAGTTTCTGTGCAGCTGGTAGGTACATTAACTGCAGTGCAGTAGATTGCTTTGCTGACTTGCACGTCGCGGTCGCATTATGCATTTCGCACAAAAACTGTATCACTTTCGTCTCCATCATCATATTTGCCGGAGAGACGAGATGGTGCAAAAGTGGAACAATAAGCATTATCTACACTCCCGCGCGGATCCGCACGCGATTAGATAGGAGTTGAAAAAGTTATCTTTCTATAAGTAGTAGGCTCGGGTTATTAAACTACTTACTCAGCCAATATCGGCGCGAGATGAATTGCATCGCTTGGCAACTAATAAATAATAATAAGTTTGCGGAAAAACTGTTTCAAAGTGGTTTTTAAGAGGAAACGCTAGTGTAGAACAAATATAAACAAAGTTGATAGATATTTTCCTTTTGTTGCTGGATGAAACATCAACTCAGATAAATCCTGGTGACATAGTTTCTAAACAGCTCTAGGTCATAAAATAGTGCTTTATGAATGCCATTATTTTTTTACTTTCAGTAATAGTACATTACGATATAAGTGCGGTGGGTTGATCATTACAGCCGAGGCGATATTGCTAGCCCGAGCCGTAGGCGAGGGCTACAAGAAAGCAGAGGCTGTAATTATCAAAACGCACGTATGTCGTACGACGTTTTATAACATATTTGCGAGGAAATAGCAAAAAAATTAAAACAATACAGCGAAAAGAAAAAACGCGCGGAATAATCTTTACTCGTTCACAAATAAGCGATGCGCGCGCATCCACAGATTACCTAGTATTAGTATATATCGCGCAGCGCTTTTTTTTTAAGGCAAAGGCACAAAAACAGCCAGTATTACTAATAAACTAAATTAGTATTTTTATGTTTTGTTACAGATAAATTGTTGAAATTTATTGTCAAAATTAATTAAATTAAACAATGAAATGTTTATTCATTATATATTTTATCTCCCAAAGTTAAATTTATTCATAAAACGTTTACCACTTTTCTGGCGTAAAAACTCTTTGCTAAGATTTAAAAAAGTACCGTTCGATAAACCGTGCGTTTTACCTAATTTAAAAAAAAACTCGTGTGTTTTACAGAACTCGTGCATTTTACATTACGATTACGCACAAGTACGTAATAAGATACAATACAATATTGAAATTGGTGTAATAAGAGACACTTTACGAGCAAATGTGTTATAAAATGATTTATAACGATTTTTAAGAACGAAGATTAAAAGGTAGGTATATCACATTTATTAGTAATAATGAAAAAAAACTTTGCTGATAAATAAAATACGTTTCATTAAGTTTCAATAATAAATTGAATTTTAAATCAAATTACTGCTTGCGTTGATGTCTTTCATTAGGAACATAATAGTTTGTAGCCATCAGCTACGAAGTACTTTATTAATCTGAAGATGGATTGGAAGAGTCTTAACGGATTATAAAACTGCCTCATATAAATTATATTACAAACGTAGGTTGTATATGCTAATTCAATTTTATGACTAAGTATCTAATAAGAGATGTCCCGCAGTGTTACGTAAAATCCGTTAGTGTAATAAACTGTAGAGGTTCTAAGGCTTATTAGCGAGTTAGTGTACCTGGCCTGCCTCTCTGATACTGATAGTGATACATTTAACTTTTTAACATATACTATGTAGACACTAAATTAAATATGTAAATACTTAGTTGATATTTGAACTATACTATTGTATAGGGGGTGCCTTGATGACAAGATAAAATCTACGTAAAAGTAAAATTACCCGCTTGTTACGAAAAAACAGTACTTTGTAAAATTATTTATTTATAAAATTGTAAAATTGTGCTCTATTATTTTTAAATCTATTTATTAGGTACTAGCTTTCCACCCGCGGTTTCTCCCGCGTTAAATGAGTTTTAACTTCCATGCTGGACTGGGAGTGATAGAAATACGTAGAATGTGCCAGCTGCATCTCCTCCCGGGCATGCTGTAAAAACCAGCCAAGGGATTCGAGGTTTTCAGTGTATTGAAATTCTAGGCGATGGGCTGACAACCTGTCTCTATCGATCGTTTTCACTCTGCCTACCCCATTAGGGATATAGGCGTGATTACTATGTATGTATTTAAATGAGTTTTCCCGCGTTAAATGTCTTATCTGGGATTTAACCTAGTTAGGTAGTTATGTTATGCCATTCGACCGCTATTCCTATGTGCTCTGCGTAGTACTATAGTAGTATGCCTACCTACATCTAGTGCTATTCTCAAATTTAGCAACACAAAAAAGTGTCAGATAGAAAGAAACCCAACACTGTGGCGTGTCAAAAACAAGATCGCTATTACAATCGTTATCTAATATTGAGATGCAAATTCAATCCGACTGAACAATGGCGCCACTATCGTCGTGGGAAATGTAGCTGTGGATACTTAAAGTGGAAACAGAGCATAGGTGGCGCCGCCATTAGTAATAAATTCATTGTAATATTTTATGTTTTGTGAGAATCGCAAGAAATTCTCCATTTTATAACCCATAATATCATAACATATTATGGGTTACAAAATGGAGAATTACTTGCAATTTTCGCAAAACATAAAATATTCATGAAAATGTTTGTATATTAAATACAATTAATTTAAAATTGATGGCGCCACCTCTGCAGCTCTGTTCGCCCCTAAACACATCTTGCATGATTATAGCTAAGGACGTTGGGATTAAATGAGTAGTTGTTTGGCAAACATTGCGAAATGTAGTTACCTACTTATGTTATGGGTGTGAGAAAAATACTGGAAGTGTTGATGAATTAGAAGTAGAATAAAATAAATTATCTTTATCTCTAAAAGCGCGTTGCAGCATATATTAGATAGAGTAGCAGCATATAGTTAGATATAGATAGGTACGTTACATAGAACCGTCCCACTAGAAAATCGTTTTTTATTTGTTAACCAAAATAGTTACCTAAAGAGCGCCTAAAAAAACATCACTAAACACGAAAAAGTTGGTATTGATGTTAGATCTGACTTAACTACAGCGGCGTATCCAAGTTAAAGCCAGATTTGGCCAAATACCGATTTTCAGTCTAAAATTCTGCCTAATATCCAAAGAAGAATATTGGCTTAAGAAATAAAATAAAAGATTTACTTTTTTCAACAATTCTTTTGATATCTATTGAGTTTTGGGGTTCTATTCTAAAAAATCCAAAAAACGCTTAATTAATTGCTTCAAACTTTGTAAAAATGTAAAGGCAAGTTGATAACTACAAAGTTAATCATAAATCATAACTACCGGCCGGCGTAATAATAATAGCAAACCTTCCCACTCTCTTTCGATTATTAATTCATTAATCTAATTGAACATACATATTAAATCGATTGCTTCAGCTCGTAAAAGCTTTATCTTAATCTGCCAGCTTTCATTGTATTAAAAGTACTATAAGTCATATTTAAATTAAATAGTTTAATCACTTATTATAATCAGGTGTTAATGGGAATACCTAGTGAAGGGCGCTCGCTCACGTAACGAAAGGGCTTTATTGTATTAATTAGAATGTTAATAATTCCTGTCACTGCTTCGCTATAGGCTAGCCATAGTACACTTAAAGGCTATAAATATTTCACATCGGCTAAGTTTGGCGTAGAGTATTATATTATCTCTGTCGTACTTGTACTACGACTGGCAAACGCTACTGTATCTTTCAAAGTGTTCATGTGCAATACAGGGAGTAAAAAAAATACTAACCAAACTTTAGGGTGTGATCCCATGAAACTGAACAACTTTCCCGAAGGAACATCTATGTTCCGACCTATAGGTCGAAATATGAAAAAGGGCCCTCCCATACAAATGGTGTTAGGCGGCTCTAATCATTTTGTATGGGCGGGCCTAATTTTATTTTTCTTGTTTACTTTCATGAGTAGGATCTCACTCACCTTAAAATTTTGTCAGCATTTTTTTACTCCCTGTATAAAACGTCCCGTACTGTAATATATTTCAAAGTAGATATCAGACTTCAATGAGGCAGTTAAACCGTTTATGTCAGCTTTAAATTATGGCAAATGGCAGAAGATAGCGTCAAGCGTGAGACGCGGTTATGCGCAGAGGTTCCGTATTTTGGTTATATAAAAGCTCTTGTCTATTGAGGTATTAACATAATAATGGTAAGTCGGAAACTGTTATTCATTATATTTTGCATTTATATTATGCTGCTCTTAATATTATTGATCATAAATTATTTTGACGTTTTGTTGCTTCGCTACTTTCAGCGACTTCTATTTAAGTAGAACACTTTCCTATCATCATAGTAAAAGCCTATAATTTTTAATTTAGTTAGACAATTTACAGATTTGACAACATTTTGTTATTAATCATATTATGCACTTATCGTTGGTACACCATATCTAGGAGATCAGTTTTTGACAGTCAGAACGGGATCGTATTATATTGACAAGTTTGTTTCTTTTTGTGACTAGACTGCCGATGGTTTGTACTAAAATTTGCAAGATTATTATGCCTGACCCAAATTGAAACTTTGCAAAAGTAGGCCTAAAATAATGGGAACCCTAAACAACATCCATTGGTGTCCGTTTAATTGTTAATTTTTATTAATGAGAGCAGTTTTATAAATGGCTCATTGTTACCACCGGCTGGTTCAAAGATGGCGCTGTAACTAGTGATGTAACCCATTAGGTTTGGCCATTAATTATTTTAATCGTCGTTTACATGCTCTTGCGCAAGGCTTTCGCCAGCCTGTAAAATAATGTAGCCATTGTAGTACCTGCGAATGAATCTTTGTCGTGGGACGTGAAGTAACGAATAGTTCCTGCGATTAGGCGTTGTCGTTGTAGGCTATCGGTTGCATAATCGAGATTAATTGTGCGGAAATAGGTTTAATCGATTTTGTACGGAACTTCCGAAGTAGGTGACTGTATCAGATCGTTTTGTATAACAAGAGGCGCCTTATTGTATGAATTTTAACCGTATTATAAGGAGCTTATCGAAAACAAAGAGACCTAAGTAGTTATAGTGTATTGAAATTAGATAGATTACATTTAATCGTTTAGATTCAAATCCCAAATTCTAGTCATTAACTTTCTATATATATAAACTTCCGTTTGGAAACAAGCGACTGCTGCATTCATCACATTAAAAACCACTTAAGCCTTATCTGCATATTGAATAAGAAGACATAATTGAATAACTACCTAGTTATGTTTGTACAGTTTATATATTTTATCTTATTTTATTAGGTACTTCAAGCACAGTAACAATTTGCATATAAAAATGTTTTACAGTTTTGTTCGTGATTATAAGTATTATATTTTTAACATCATGGTGTTATACTTTTTATTACAAGAAATATTACAACATTTTAAAAATACGTTATACAGAGTGTATGCCTGTACTATAAAGAGTGTACTAACACGTGTAATAACTATTATTTATTCTTATGGTATTACTTTAGATTATTTATGTATGTACCTGAAATTTCTTATATTTATTAAAGTAAATAAATTGTACAAGCGTACGAATTTTCATGAAAAACCATTAATAAACCTCCTGAAATAACTTTATCTGTTCCGAGCAGCCCTGCACTGATTATCTCCTTTGCTGTTGTCCCATAATTTATTTTGTATGTGATATAATATTTTCCACAGGGCGTGACAGAATTTTCCCAGTGGTAAAAGGCCTTACCTCAAACGATTCTTGATCAATGTTATATTTAAACTTGACATCACTTGATAGTTCGAAGATCGTTATGATCTCATCTTGAACAGGTATTCACAAGTATCGCGTTTTGCAAATAAACTGTCATCTCACAAAATTAACATTAATCAAATGACATGATATTTGATATTCCTAGGAAAATTTTATTGTAAGTTACGTTACATTAGATTGAGATATTCTTTATAACGTAAATAAAATTTGTAGGTATGGTGCAAAATTTTGTGCTATAAATTATAATATTATTACGGAAAATGCGAGAGAGAGTTATCAAGCTACTTGAAATTATTTCCTTATACACCTTTATAGTATTACATGGTTACACAACAAGTTATTTTATACTTAACACCAAACAATAGGATAAAGCATAGGGTATAGGGTAAAATATAATTACACCGGTTGCATTGACTAAAGCGCCTGTTACGTTCATAACAGCAATATCATAGAAGGTCGCTATAAACTTTATAGCAGCGTAAAGTTCACATTTTCACGAGCGTAGCAAATTGCTCAACCACGCTTAATGTACGTACCTACACCTGTCTAGAAACTTTCTAGAAAGTATCGATTATATTTGCTGTATATACCTACTAAGTAGTAAAACTGTTTTCAAATTTCAATTTTATTTTTAGTTAGGATACTTACTATAAATAATGTTTGAGTTCTATCATGTTCTATGGACTTTAATATTAAGAGCCAAATAAAAAGATTATTTTTAAAAATATTATAATTTATTTTTATAATTTTTTGCCTTTTGTTATGAGAACAAAGTTACTAATGAAACGCCTAGCGCCTGTGAATAACTCAATAGCAATAGTACACAGCACGAGTAGTTATACGTATTGCAGGCGTTTCCAATTTAAACTTTTCCCACCGAAACGTTTTGTTCCAAGTATTTTTTCATTTAATAAAGCTATGTATTTTGTTTCGGTCTATTGTTATGGAATCTATAATTTGAGATACTATATTGATTGGATACAAGCTTTACGACACTATAAGACCGTTGAGGGTCTGATTTGCCCGTGACGGCGCCGTCTATTTGATTAATTAATTAGTCATTTAGCGGAGAATCACTTGATGAGGCAGTCAGTCAGTCGGGCAAGGCGTCCCGGCGTCGCCCTCCCGCGTCAATACTCGGCCCATGTGTCCCGCAAGTAGGGTTCCGTCCCGCGCATGCGTGAAGCAGGGGGCACAGGGCTCAGGCATGTGCGCCTGTGCGATTGCGAGTCGAGTCTTGGCCGAATTGCGACACAGCTCCTCTTTACGCCGCACTGTCGCATAATTGATTGTCCACCCGATACTGACATTGAACGGGCACTGCACGGCGGTCGACCGGTTCATTACGGCTAGTTATTCGCGTGCTGCTACCGCGATAACGCGTTTATTCGAGGAGTCTTGTGAAGCTAGCCTCCCTCGATCAGCTGGCGAGGGGTGATGGCTACCAGTGAGCGTGGGTTGTTACTGCGTGTTGTGATATAAAGTGGTACTCTGTCAGTGAAGCCATGGATGTAGCCAAGGATACCCCGGGGACGGTCGAGGACTTCAATGAGAGGCGCATGCTAGATGGTACGTAGACTTTTTACCCTGGAAATTTTGGGAATATTACCCCTGACTACGTAGCTAGCTAGCTATATGTGCCTATAGTACCTGAGAACTTATACAGTCACAAAAAAAAGATTTGCATATTTAGGTGCAAAGATCGTAACGGATGACGTCGTGAACATGTTCATTCGCGTGGAAGAATTGAAGACGAAGAATTGCGAAGAATGCTTTATTGATTTTCCACATGACATTAGCGGAGTGTGTTTACGTTTACACACGTAACACCTTGAATGCTGCTGGTGTAACATAAGGTTCAATTCGCATGAATCGAATGACTAGCTCTACTGTGATAATATGAACCTACAAGGTTTAGCTGAGATGTATCAGAAAACGAAGGCAAACCACAAGAATAAACTAGATTATAAAATGATCTCAAATGAATCTAATCTTTCGATAATCACGTCATCTATTAATATTAGATTGTTGACAAAACAAATTGTTTACCTAAAACATACATTATAGGAGAAAAGAGGCACTTTTATCTCGCACAGATATTGCAGGAGAAAGAATGTTTCTTTATCGATTACACTTTTATCTTAGTTGATAGTGAAACGGATTTAAATTTTTACTATGTACAATTATAATCTCGTATTTTGTTTTATCACAGCAATAAAACAAACCCGGAACTTTATCATTATTCCAAATCAAACAAGTATTCGTTACACAGCTGTTTGCTTAAAACCTAAAACTCTAATCTAAACCATAAGCTGTCCAAACAAATTTTGCAATTTAAAACCAATTCACGCTAACACGGCCATAACATATTAATAAATATTCAACACATCTCCTTGGCGTGATCGATAAGAAATTAAAACAGAGTCGATGACTCATCGAAGGATAAACTCGAAAGGCCAGGTGCCTGCAAAAAGGGTAGCTGGCCAGTTGTCTCCTAATTTGGCGAAGGAAGTCACAGTGCTCCCTCGGTATAACCCGTCGCGTGCGTTCACCCCTACTCCCCTTCAATGGATACTTTATAGGGTTTTAAAATCGATATACATAAAGTCACGTTAATGTCTGCTAAGGTACAGGGGAATGGGTATGGGAATGGAACCGAAACGCAGGTCCTTTTGCTGACTTTTCCAGTGTTACTGGAACCCGAAACACTCAGGTCCTTTCACTGACTTTTCGAGATGCAACGGAACCATTCTTCTTTTATTTTTGCTCCAGCATATAGGTACCTACAGTACCTACATAAAGTCATTTTCATAGTCTATTACTAATCGGATAAAAGTTCAATGACTTTATCGATACGGCTAGCTGACCCGGCTAACCCTATTAACAGGAATTGATTTACATCAATGACAGATTGAAAATACACGACTTTGTGTGCAACCGGATCTGATCCTACGTACAAAGAACGTTGCTAAAAATAGGTATTCGTTTGAATGTTTATCATGTTGTCATTCGTAAAATTAAAAATGATCCGACTCAAAAGTTTACATAAAATATCGTAAAATCTAAAGTGTAAGGTTATCCTAATAAATATCATGTTATTCCAATCAATATCATCAAAATAAATATAAAAATAGGCAACCGTTCTGTCACTAGCTATTGCGTTTAAACCCGCGGTATAATACTGGAAAGGTTATTAGTTACTTATTATAGGTACTTAATATATTTAGTACAAGCGACCTAACCTAACCTAACGCTATGACCTAATGAAAACCCTCATAAACATTTGAAAATACCTACCGGTACAGACGCGTTGACCCAAGATTTACCTACTTCTCTTGTGACCCAAGATTTAATGCATTTACGCATGTCGTATAATAACTTTATTGCCAATCATCGCGATCATGCTTCGTCGTAAATTGCAATATTTCATTTCGTCACATAACTAAGAGCTATCAGTCTCTGAACAGAATAGATTAAAAGGTCCTAACCTTTATTGGTTAATCAATAGCAAAGTTATTGTATGCCAATTTGTCAGATTACAAGTAAAAATGTTCAGTCTTTTGTGGCACTTAAGTTTGCGTAATTTGATCTAAGTGCATAATTAGCATTACTAGTATTAATTTACATTTGCTTTCATGTAATTGCACACCATAACTAGTTGTTTTATGTTACCTACTATTTAGGTACCTACCTACCTAACTACCTATGCAACTCACCAAACATGATTATTGAAGTCATTCATGTCAAGTGAATTTGCATGCAGTTAGCGTGCAGTATTTGCAATTTTATTTAGTTCTTGGCCCAGTGATCCGTCACAAATATCTTACCGTCAGGTAGAAACTTAACCCCACATTGCAACTAGATACCTACCATATTGCACGATAAGCATATTGGGTGTACATACATACATACATACATAAAATCACGCCTCTATCCCTATTGGGGTAGGCAGAGCAAAAACGACCTAAATAAAGGTAATTCCGCCACGTCTGACAAGTTTTGAGGGTTATTATACAGGTGATAATGTATATTGCTATAGTGACAGGTTGTCAGCCCATCGCCTAAATTGCAATACACTGAAACCCTCGATTCCCTTAGCTGATTTTTACAGCATGCCCGGGAGGAGATGCAGCTGGCACATTCTATGTTTTTCTATCACTCCCAGTCCAGCATGGAAGTATTCTATCACTCCCAGTCCAGCATGGAAGTATTGGGTGTATTCTTGTGATATAGCCGCGATATTATATCATATATACTTATTACTTTGTTATTGTGCACTTTATGGAAACTAAAAATAAAACTTCGTGAGTCTTGTAATTGTTTATTTTGTTGTTTACTGTTTTTGTGCAGTATTTTTCCGATTGTCTGTTAATTTAAATTCTGGCCGCAATTAAATTAAAACGCGGCCCTTTACAAAAATAAAAAGTCTTATTTTTTTATTATTATTAAAGTTTAAACGTAGAGTAGAAGCAAATAATATTTAATTTTAGTGAATGCTAGTAGAGGTCTTTAAAGCAATTTGGTTGGAGCTTAAATATGATTAAATTGCCCAGAACTTGTCTAATTATTATACCTACTTGGCTGGCAATTACACTTTATAAATGCCAGTAAACCTTGGAGATACATGGAGTTCTCTAGAATATACTAACTGTAGGATAATCTAGGACACCTTACTAAATAAATCTAAAATTCTAGTGCTTTCTCAATTTCTTTGTGCAGAAATTCGCTTGGTTGTGCGTATAAACATTGGTCGATGACCAAGCTGATTCATGACCAGGAAATTGTTTATTAATATCGTTAAGGTCATGACTATCTCTCTTTTCTTAAAAAAATATAACCAACGATAGTGTTAAAATAGAGCACATGCAAAATAAATGTATTACGTAAAAGAAATAAAAATATTAAGAAGCATTAAATTAACGTACTTACGTACGTAATTATGTAGAATGTAGTTATTACCAACCTTGTCGTTCGAATTAGATATCGGGATGTATGCTTGTTTCGTCCGTGGGGGCTTATTGGTGGCCTTATATAAAGGTTGAAATCCTAGATCACCTTTAAAAAAGTTCCATTAAAAATGCATTACCCATTTCTTTTCGGTATCGGCTAAAAGAGCATTGACTCAGCGCGTTCTGTCGCTGCGTCGACGCAGGCGCAGCGACAGACGTCACAGCGACCGATCTTCCGCCCTTGAACCGAGCTCCACAGTGCTACAACTTAAAACCAACCGGTTCTGTTTCCTTACTACAGTTTAATGTTCATTTGTATAATTTACTCGGCAATAAAATGTGCATAGCTTGGCCTCAAAACACACAAGGTGTTACTAAAAAAAATATTTTGTTAGAGCCTCCGTTGCTAATGACAACAAACGCCATAACTTTTCACTTTTTGCTCGAGACAATTAATAAGCAAGAAGTTGATAAATGTGTCGATATAATTGCTTAATCTAGTTTCTTACATAACAGACAATGAGCATAGTTGTAATTGTTCAAACGCCAACACTTGACGCTGGTATTAATGGGTCCACTAGCACGCAACGCGGCCTAAATTGACAATTGTGTCGCTGGATTCGCAGGAATTTAATTTACTGAAGAATGCCCTTTGTGTAGAGCTTGGAACATGGAGGTTTATTTTTTAACGTGGTGTCTGCTATGAGTCATCGATAGGGAACAATGTGGGCATCATCAGATGTTGCGCATATTATAAACATCACACTACCCAAGTAAGAAAAATCTGGTACCCATTAAGATCCTCTATTTATAATTCTCAATATTTATAATCAATTTAGCTCCTTGCCCAACCTCCACACGAAAAACCTTTCTACTAAAAAGTTTACAAGGAAAAAATAAAGCTATTCATATACTTTATAAACAGCTTTTCACGATTCTATGTAGAGCTTCCTAATCGGTTTAAAGTGGCGTGTTCCGCGCCCGTAACTCACACAGCCCACGTGGCTCAGTCAATAAACAATCTCGAACATCCAAGGAAGCTGTTTAGTTTACTAACGCCGTCTATTACCCAAGCTTTGTAACACTAAGATACTCCGGTTACGCCCGATTACGTCCAGCAGCTCACGATTTAGCACTTTCGAACAGTTTATCTCACTTTGCTACAAGAATCCGAAATATTCCAGCTTTATAATAAAATCATTTTGGCGAGGTGAGTTTGCAAGGCGAGACCATGGAATAGTCTACTTTCTAAAACAAATTGATTCGACTTTCAACAAATTGCGCGTCTGAGCCGCCGCCGCGTGCGCGTGCGCAGTTGAACACGATGCGCTGACATTTTGTGGCTGTCTGCTGTCTTCCTGATTCTGTGGTGGAGATGGATTGCTTTTGCAGAAGTTATGTCAGTTCTGAACTGCCTGATTGATCACTGTCTTGAGCATTAGGAGCTATCAATTCTATCGATTTTCTCTTTCCATAAAATGCTGTAATTCCGAAAAGCACTCCATCTTATTAAGGGCAAACAGAGACGTTCATGTTACCTCGTTTTTATTAATTTAGTGTCCGTTTATTTTACATTTATGCAAAAATGTTAAGCCGAGTAAAAAATACGTATAAAATCTTAAAGGTTAATTTTGAAAGACAAACTTAAATATATTTTAATAGTGGGATTAAAATAATAATTTTGCTATTTGCAAAGTTTCTTGTTCACTAGTTTGAAATTGAATATGAATGATTTTAGAACTCTACATTTTAGTCTTCAAAATAAAACAAATTGTACCGACTCACTACCACAGAAATTCTAAAAAAGTTAAATTCATGATGAATCAACTCTATCGCAAAAACAATGAAGTAATTGGTGCTGAATGTCATAACACCTAGGGTGATTATACTCTATCAGCCAGAGAGTCTACTAGCTTAAAAGATATTGGGCAAAGTTTTGAAACACCTTATATAACGGTAGCTAGTAGATGGTACACTTTGATTGGCCCTAGAGATGCTTTACAATGTATGATTGAAATCACCTTGTTTTTATTTAATAACTTCATATGTTGCAGAAACAGACATATTTACTTACAACATTATATTTTGTGCTAGCATAGGTAATAAACAAACTATGTAATGTAGTATTAATTATTAAAATAAAATAATAATAGTTGAGAATGTGAAAGACTATCATTGACAGATAGAGGATTTGTCCCAGATATTTTCGCGTTTGGTTTGAGATAAAGCTTTCGCACTGACAGCAATAATTGCTGCTAATTTCTCGGTCTTATTTCATAGTCTGTATTTCATAAGTATAAATCATGTGATTAAAAAATACCCGTAACAACGACTATAAATGATGTGATAGTGGCGTCCACGAATTACCCTCACGAAGCCAAGTTTCACGAGACCGTCTAATTGCCATGTGAAATTTGTAGATGCGCCGGCGCAGCCGTGACTAACCGAGTAACCAATGACATGAGAAATGTACACGTCGGAGCAAAAATATGGACCCCACATCTCTGTATCCACATTTTAACATGCCATGCCATGAATAAAGGGGACACTTTTCTATGCCTATTCAGGGATTCTCGGTTTCTAACTTTGTGAATACTAAGTAGTACTACATACATACTTAGTAGTATAGTAGTGAATAAGCAAATTGAGCCTGTGATCGTGACAATATTTTGCAAAATTTTGATAATTGACGACATGATTAAAGACAGTAAAAATAAGATTAATAGAGATCAAAGTACTATAGTAGCTGTTTAACTAATCGAGGTTATCAATCAGTGCTAGTTGGGTCGATGTTTACTTCACAGAAAATACTTTTAATGGTACTTATTGTTGCCGGGACAAATAGTGATAATTTAATAAGTACCTAGATACAACATATAGTTATTGCCTTGGGACTCTAAAGCATATTTGAAAATGGGTAAGTGATTAAAATATGTGAGCAAGTACGACGGTTCGAGAATCCAAATTCATTTCGAGAATAAAAATTGTTGAATTTCGTAGAGGCACTAATTAATTTGTTAGTTATATAAATTATATAAATCATACTTTTTAATAAACGTCCAATATTTTTTCACTCAGTGTAGTACACTGCACCCAACTTGTGTAACATACTTTGTTACACTCAGTTCGTTTCCACACGGTAATTGAGATGAATTGTACAATGTGTCAACGATCCCAAATATTAGGTCAGTCAAGCGGATACGTGTAGTTATTTGGACAATGTTTAGAAGATTTATCTCTTCTTTTGTCGCGTTACAAGAGACAGTTTACTACGTACTCTACGACAAATGTTGACGGTATTTCATATCAGACTATGTATTACTGTTGTGACAATGCTATCTATCCATTGCTTGTAATGCAACACACTTTCTTGTTTACACACATCACATTATGCCTTCACCATCATTAAACATCTGTCAATTTATACAACGTGTAACAGAAAGGGTATATGCATCGAGAAATGTGTGAATCTACCCATGAAACTGAACAACTTTCCCTAAAGAACATAGGTCGAAATACGAAAAAAAAAATTTGACTTCCCATACTAAATGCGCTATCAGTTGATGCATTTTGTACGGAAGGTCAAATTTTTTTTTTGGTTTTTGACTTATGTTCCTTAGGGAAAGTTGTTCAGTTTCATGGGTAGATTCACACATTTCTCGATGCATATACCCTTTCTGTTACACGTTGTATACAACATTTTGTATCTAAGTTCATAATGTCGTCTGTATCATTTCAAGGCAGAATAATTATAAATAATCGTTTGATTATTAGATACGATGTTTTATTGTGTTGATAAATACTTAGATACCTACTGTATAAAATTACGCAATCCAAAAATAATTGCCGTTGTCCGGTTCTGTTTTCATTCGATAAGATAAACCATAAACCACAAAACTGCAACATATTTCTAATTGTAATAACATTTTGATAAACACATTTTGTCCTAAAATAAATTTGATAGAGTTCAACATGTTAAAATTTTCCTATAAACACACCGGTTACATGATGTGATGACCAATCAAAATTATTCAACGTTTATTCACCCAGCACTATGGACATGACAATCCACCCAAACCCATCCTATCTATATCCTACGGTTCTGGTAGAGCGAGCACCAGAGTGATTGCTGACTGTGTGACCGATCAACCGACTCCGACGCACCGATAACTCCACAGCTACACTTATCATCGGCTTCCTCACCTATTATTATCATACCTCTTGCACACACGCGATGATTAAGCCATTACGATCTTTAGAAAGGAATCGATAACAATTATCAATCGATTCTTTTGCAATGTCTACTTGCTGTACCGAGATTCGGTAGCAAACAAAGACTGTAGAAAGTTAAAGCATACGCACAAAAAAACTAACTACCTGTAAAGGTGATCTATTGCAATGGTATTTTTGACGTTACATTGGTACTCGTAGATGCTGTATGAGAAAGCACGTGAGATAATTACTCCCAAACAGAAGGCTTCATCGAAGCAGCTGTGATGTCCATATCAAACACGCTGATCGACGGTACGGTAGCAGATCGCTATGCAAAACACTTTCTCCGTATTTTTTTGTTTGATCATGTGTTGCATCTATAAGATAACATTTGTTAATTTCCTCTGTTAAAGGCAGTTGAAAGAAAAATAAGATTGAAATGAGATTGGGGCGAGCAATGGCGAAGTGTAATTACCGTACCGAGGTTTGCCGGGCGGCGAACGGCGGTAAGCGGTCGCCGCCGCAGTCCATTCTGTGCCGCCGCAGCAGGCACGTCGCGTCGCTTCCTACAAACCCACAACAACTTAAATTATGGCCACAACAAACACTAGTTAAAACGTCACGCCGGTGACCTTTGGCCGTCGTCGCGAGTGCCACGATGAGCGAGGAGCAGGAGCAATGCGACTCCTTCAACTCGTGGGAGCTGAACGGACTCAACTCCCTGGACCTGTGGGACTACACCGTCGAGCTGGAGTGCCTGCAGGGAACCGAAGGTTAGCATTCTTTACGCAAGGCTGTGTGAGAGGCCCAGCTTGGTTGCGCTCACGTGCCGAAAGCGTTGCACAAAACAAAACTAAATAGAGATTTAACCATGGAATTGTTTAAGTTACGGTTGCGTTTTCTTGCCAGCTCTTGAGCCTAGTTTTTTATGTCGTTTGCGGTGTTCCCCACCTACGCGCGATCTTGAACGCTTCATGCTTGCATGCCACTGTGAAGCCAGATAATTAGTGGATGTAGGTATAATAATTCGCTTCGCAGAATATTTCGAAAGAAAAATAATTGCGAGGATGAGTCCTTCAAATTCGATGCACCTCTTATCAAAGTGTACCGACAGATATGCGGCTAGGTATAATTAACTATCTCTACGTCACAATCGTCAATGTTTGGTTGGACTTGATAAATTGGTTTTCATATTAAAAATTCCGTCTCTGCTGTCTAAACTTTTGCTAGTAACTTCTATCAAATATCGTAATTGCATCAAGTTGTTATCGCGATGTGAATCGATGCAAATCTATAAGTAAATGCTAAAAGCCGTAAAGAAATGCTATTTGAATCATTTTTACGGTCTATAGAGTAGTGGAATTATAACAGCAGATTACAGCTGGGGGTTACACAATCACGTACCTTGGTGGTTATGAACGGAAAACCTGAAGAGAATAAGCCTAGATTTACTCAATCGCGGAGATATCTACTCCAGAACCACCAACTTCACCTTTACCACTTAAAACTTTTCCATTCTAGTCTTTCTACTTTATCTTTTGAGGTGCAGAATTTTCCACCAAATACTTCTAACTAATTTTCTTTTTCTTTCTCATACAAATTGTCTGATCGAAGTGGTCCTTTTGTAAGAGAAACTCAAAAATATTTTTTACGTGCACTGGACACCTCCTAATCATAAGGCTTAGGACCTAAGCTTTGGGACGCAATTCAATTGACACCCTGTATAGGTTTGAAATCAATACAAAACTTTCTAAGGCTCGTATTTATAAAGCAATCTCAAGATTGAGAGCAATATTAAGTGCGGATTTGACAGGTGATTTTGTACTGGAATGACATTTCTGATACGAACTCAAACTCGCTGTCAATCTTGAGAGCTGATTATAAATACGGGCCTAAATGAAGTTTTAGGGTTAGCCGAGATCTAATTGCTGATTTACACTCTCTCTCAACTTTTGTTTTTCTCTGCCGACTTGCCAATTAATTCGCCATAAGATGGACAAGTGCAAAGTCAATACGATCTCCTACTTTCGCTGAGCTGTCAAGATCTGTGTCGATGCCGATAACTGATCAGACGTAAACATTTGGATATACTACTTATCCATAATAGGCTCATATCAAACTAATTAATATTATTAAGAGGAAAGATTTATGTTTTTGTTTGTATAGCATTAACTTACTAGGTACAATCTAATGGATCAATTTTAGAGTTTTTCTTTTATTTTCAGCAAAATTTTAAAAATATTCGGAAGTAACGAGGCTTTCTTAAAGCGAGAAAATAATCACTAATTATTAATCCGTAAGTAAAGCTAAGAAATGTTAAGCTAGCCACTTTAAAACATTTTCATTTGGAACTAGATAAATTACGCTACCTGTAGGTATCATCTAAGATTATTTTAACTGTAACACAATAGGGAGTTATTAGACGACACTTTAAACCCACATTATCCGTAATTACATGATTATATTTCATGTAATTATTGTTTTATTGTGTTCTATTTATGTAACTCAGTTATAATTTGTAGAAAAATGGCGCCATGATCAAGCGGTCAACAATTATATTCGATAATATGCCTATTGTGGAAAAATTGAGATTATTTTTAACTCTACCTATTATTATATGATCCTTAGATAACTGCGAAGTGTTAGGAAAAAATAGAGCCCTTTAATTTGCCAATAATTGTAAGTTTTTTTTTAAATAGTTCCTAAATCTATTATCCTTACATCAACATCATAAACTTTAATTAAACGTTTTATAATTTTAATTCAATTATAGAAAACACGTCATATAATTTATAGGAATTAAATTGTAATTCAATAGCCTGACATAACGTGGTTTTGTATTTTTTTTGTATATTCCTAAAACTGTAGTTAGAAAGACGGTAATTTAATTAAATTAGACTAATATTTTGTAAACAATCATAAACTGAAACTAAGAAATCATTTTTATTTATTTATTTACATTGATGTTATAATATAAGTCAAATATCGCTGTCACCGTCTCTGTATGACTTGTAATTGTAATTAATTAAGAACACGTACAGGTACTTTACTCGAAGTTTAAAGTACAGTTACCCGTCCCAAGTGTCGAGTATCTTTTCATTTCACATACTTACTTTACGTACAAGTATTTCTACTTGGCCAACTTTACTGTCCATTGTTCTTGCAACGGACATTTTATTGTCACCAAGGTATAGAAATTTCTATGCGAAAACATTTTATAGTTAAGTTAGACATAAATGTGACTCACGTCTAAGAGAAACTTTAGTTACTTGTTATAATAATCCAAATTACATAAAATAGATCGTAAAAACTAGCATTTCTCACTTTCAGTGCCGTTTACCTACCTAGGTTTACTTATAGATTACCATCTATAAGTGCTGCGACAAAATGAACATTAAATATATTGACTTGTACATTTAGTTACAGCCTTACAGCGGAATCGTAGGTATGAATATTTGAAGCACACGAATCGTAATACACGTGTGAAAGGGCAACATTCGTATGCGATTTCCATAATTTAATTGGCATGCGAATATTCGTATGCGAATTTCAATTCGGGTGCTATTAATATTATACAGGTTGCTAAAAAATTCACAATTCAAGCAGCTTGATATATCGCTGCGACAGTGGTATCGATTCGTGGAGATCATGACTTAACTAAATCTTACCAAAATTGTTGCGGTCCCTTTCTGTTCTGTCAGGATAGACAATGACAGGTGATCATTATAGTCAAGATTTAGTGATTTTGAGCGCATACGAATCGATACCATTATCTTAATATCAAAAAGTCATTAGTGAATTGGAGTCTACCAATCTGTTACACACTATTATGACCGACTTATGTGTCAACCGGTCACCAGCCAATGCGACAAATGACCACAGTTATGCTCTTGTTCGAATTGCTCCGTGGAAAGCGTTGAGAGATACTTGTAATGGAAATGCTGTGTTTCTAGTGATACTAACCGTTCTGTGGTGATGTTAGTACCACTGGCACAACTGGCATTTCTGTAAATGACGCCAATTAGCTTCTGTCAGTCTATTCTCGTCTGAAAGTCTGCAGCGTTTTTTACACTCTGTATCATCATCAGCTCATAAATACGTCCCCACCGACGGGCACGAGCCTGCCCTGTAGGACGATCGGGCCTTAGTTAACCACGTGGGTCCAGTACGGATTGGTTGACTTCACACACAACCTATGAATTTATTCCTAGGTGTGTGCAGGTTTCAGTCTAAAATCTAATATTGTTTGCTCGTATCTGTATGTTATTGGTAAGTCTTAACTCGTTGAAAGGATTTTATACAGGATCCGGAAGACAGCAGAAAGCCGTGTTGCTCTAAGGCAGAAAGTAATCTTTTCATGCCTGTTAATAAAATATCATCAACACACAAGTTATATTGGAAACTTTATAAACTTTTACTTAGCTTCATATTCTTAGGTAGAGTCGATACATTAACACTGTTAAAATATTTTATTATAGTTCCAGAACAAAATATTTTATTATGAACTGGATTGGTACTTAAATGTATGACAAAATTAAATGCCGGATAGCTCACAATGACATGATGGAAGGGGCTAAAGAACTGACATACTTAGAGGAGTCAATGGAGGGGTCATCCATTGTATTTCTGAGTCATATGTCACTTTACATTACCTATACATACATTGGACTTTCGACTCTCACGTTATGTTATAGTTCTACCAATAATTTTACCTTTTGACGTCGTTCGACTTCGACGACTATAGTAAAAATAAATTAAATAAGCCTATTATGTCGTCCTTCCTTTGCTGGGTAAAGACCTCAAAATAAAGCATTATATTTCTTAAACGTCAACGTTTTATGTCCAATGCCTTCAAATATATGTCTAAGTAGAAGATAAAATCACTTGGGCAAATCAGTCAAATAGTATATTAGGCAACGAGGGAATAAAGCAGTGTCTAACGTCACGGGCAGCATATTGAATCCTGAGCGGAATGAAGGATTCTAGGATTAATTCCCGAGCGCAGCGAGGGAATTAAATCTTTAATTCCTGAGCGAAGCGAGGAATTATGACAAGAATCCTGAATGTAGCGAGGGATTCAAGTCTGCCCAAGGCGAAGACACATTTATTCCCGAGGAGCATACTATATTTTACACACCTACTGCACAGATTACTTAGACGGTGGCAGGCGTCTGTAAGATAATAAAGCTCAGAAATATACCTAATCATGTAATATTGATACATAAATAAATATTGAAAACATACCAGAAGCAACAGATCCGAAAGTCAATTCACACTCACTGAACTACACTTCACGTTCACAATCCACTACCTACGTATTTTTCCAAAAAACGAATTGATCGTATTTAACATATTCAACATAAATAACAAAATACGATAAAATACTAGTCACAATGTCTTCTGGAGTCAAAATATTAATTTCACTCGACAATTTACGAAATGGAAGTAATAATCAATGAGAGAAAAAACTTTTGCAAAATCAAACCGCGTTTTCTTTTTTTAGTTTCTTTTTTTTATACAAAGCAAAGAGCACATACAGATAACTAGTCATACAGCCTTTTTACACTCGCCGGGAGGCGCAGAAGGCGAGTGTGGCAACAGTTTTAATACACACACAGCCATATTTTTTTTTCTGAAAATTATTTTCTTAGTAGTTCACATGACATTCCAAATTCAAATCACATAATAATCCCTTGGGCTATTAAGGATTTCCATACAACTTTAAATCCCTTGGGATTATTTTCTTGCTTTAAACGCAAGTTCCTTGATACATATGTTGATATAATAATGCAGAGGTGTGTAAAATAAATAAATACTGTTACTGGCCTCTTATTTAAACCCAATAAAAAAAAAAACGTTCCTAAAGTTACGTCACTTTAAAATCATTTAATCTAGCTTAACCACAGTTTATTTTGTTGATTGATGACGCACGTAAGTACAGATTTACTAAATCTAAACGAAAGCGAAGTATTTAAAGGTCGAATGATCGTTTCATAGAAATTATGTAAGATGAGAACGAAAAATAAGACCGAATTAGAGCACAATAAAAAGAATGTTCAGTAGATTGTCTAATTAGATTATATCTAAACATTCCGATTGCAATTGAATACTTAGACTATGTTGCTAAATTTTATGATATTTTATCCAGGGTTTGAAATCTGATGCATTGATTGGCTTACCTTCTCTACCACATATTAGCTGAATGGTTCTGTAAGCTATAAGTTAGGTTAGGTACTAACCGAAATAATTATGGTCGCTCAGTTATTTTTTCAAGGTTGTTCAGATTCCTTGCCTGGCCTGACCTACCCCTTGTAGTTAGTGGGACACCGTCCCTTACATCCAGCCAACGTCCAACTAGGTATATTTTATAAAGTTTTGAAGACAATGTGACTAGTATTTTATCGTATTTTGTTATTTATGTTGAATATGTTAAATACGATCAATTCGTTTTTGGAAAAATACGTAGGTAGTGGATTGTGAACGTGAAGTGTAGTTCAGTGAGTGTGAATTGACTTTCGGATCTGTTGCTTCTGGTATGTTTTCAATATTATTTATGTATCAATATTACATGATTAGGTATATTTCTGAGCTTTATTATCTTACAGACGCCTGCCACCGTCTAAGTAATCTGTGCAGTAGGTGTGTAAAATATAGTATGCTCCCTCGGAATAAATGTGTCTTCGCCTTGGGCAGACTTGAATCCCTCGCTACATTCAGGATTCTTGTCATAATTCCCTCGCTTCGCTCAGGAATTAAAGATTTAATTCCCTCGCTGCGCTCGGGAATTAATCCTAGAATCCTTCATTCCGCTCAGGATTCAATATGCTGCCCGTGACGTTAGACACTGCTTTATTCCCTCGTTGCCTAATATACTATTTGACTGATTTGCCCAAGTGATTTTATCTTCTACTTAGACATATATTTGAAGGCATTGGACATAAAACGTTGACGTTTAAGAAATATAATGCTTTATTTGAGGTCTTTACCCAGCAAAGGAAGGACGACATAATAGGCTTATTTAATTTATTTTTACTATAGTCGTCGAAGTCGAACGACGTCAAAAGGTAAATATTATTGGT